>JAJONR010001913.1:0-89076 GCA_029582245.1 Solanum etuberosum | reverse complement strand
ATATGTCTAGCTAATATAATTATTTTTAATCGAGCGATTGAAGGTGTGAGTTGCCCTTTATAAAAAAGTAATCTAATCGTAGGGCTAGGATCTTCTCTATTTTATTTCGAAGTTGACTCATATTTTAAAATGCTTTTAAACATAATTTTATTATTATTATTCTAGTCACAATTAAATAATACTCTAGCAATTCTATTATTTAATATATTACTATATGCTGATGGACTGTCCTTTTTGCTTTCTCTCATGGAGTGATTATTAGCTGGCCTTGGTACTTGAAATCGCACACCTAATTTAACTTTAGAATAATGGAGATCTCTTTTCACACTTTGCTAAAATATTTCCTAAATAATCTAATCCTTAAGCTTAAAGAATTGTATTAAAACTGATAAAATAGGAAGGGTCGGAGGAGAAAATGATTTGCATTGATTGGGTTGGTTTTAGTATATGTTATGGTATTTATTTATTTTTCATCTGATGTCTAATATTTATATTAGAGTTTGATTAATTTGAATTTGTGTTGTATAGGATCTTATTTGGAGGGAAGTGCTATTTATGTACAAATGATTTTTCTATATTCAGGGCTAGAATTATTGACCTCTGGTTAAGAAAAAAATTATTTCATCCACTGCACTACATCTGTTGGTGGTATGTGTTAGTATTTTAAATAGAGAGACACGGATGACATAATATAGAAATGTATTTTTTTAACTTGATTTCAGATGATATTTATAATCTTCAATTTTGAGTTTGCACAAGTAGACGCTTAAATTATTTGTATAAAGTTGAATAAGTTGTACACGCGTCATACGTGGTACTTCGCGTGAGATACATTCAAACTAATTAGTATATGCCACGTAGGATAGTATATCTACCTCTTCAACTTTATACAAATTTCAATACAATTTAAATTTGGAGGACATAAATATCAACTAAGACCAAGTTAAAGGATAGTTTATGTACTATACAACTAAGAATAATACAAAAAATATAAACAAATCTTTTTGTTTAATTTTAATTCACTTATAACTCATTTCATACTCATTAAAAATAATAATAAATGTAGAAATAGTTTACAAAGTTATTCCTTTTTAATAAAAGAAAATTGTTTGTTTACTCTTAATATAACTACCCTGTAAATAATAACCCATTTTAGTCTTGAAGTTCGATTCTAAAGTGACAATTATTTTAAATTAAAATGGCAGCTAAAATATTACAAAGAGAGTAATACTTCTTCTTCTGTTCTAGTTTATGTGTTATAACTTTAATTTCAAAAGATAACATTTTTAATTAAAACGAAATATGAACATCATCACATATATTAAAATGAAACAAATAGTATACTCGTATACAAGTACATATACAACAAATCACAAGCAAAACTCCGTGAGAGAATAGTCCAAGAAAAAAGACAGTTAATAAATAATTAATCATCATTAATATAATAAATTAATAAACAAAGAATGATTAGATTCCTTCTAATAAAATTTTCTCCAATAAGAAAACCTTGGATCGACACATAGTATAGTGTGTAAATATTTTTGAAGTGTTATTAGTACTAATAAAAATGATTATATTTTATTTTTATATAACCGACATTGAAGAAAATTATATAACATTGTACATTAGTGTACTTTAATCAATTATAATTTTGTTATTTATTTTTATTATGTGGGCTATCGAATTATGATTACTATATGATATGTTGATGGTGTAAGGAGATTAAATGATCCGGTTTTTATTTTTATGGACATATAAATATTTATTTATGTCATGTTTAGTTAAGACCGCAAATTTTAATAGATTTTATAATTATACAAATTTATGTCATTTTAAGATTACAAAATCTTAAATTTTCAAATGTTTTATGTAATTAATTATATTATATAAATTGAAATAAATGAAATAATATTTAATGAAGGACACACGATTATACAATATACTTTTAGGTCAGGCTAATTGTATAAAAGACTGATCAGATCCTAAAACAACAACTATTTTTATTTTTATTTTGTCTTTTTACAAAGTGGGTGTAGCTTAAATGGAGAGTTTCTTCTTTAAAATAATAATAATAATTAGTATATTCTCCTAATTAATTGAAAACATTTATTATGTAATCTAAACTAAATTTTGTCTGGAAAAAAAATCTTGAATCTAGCTGGTTTGATGGTGATGGATCTACAATATCAGAAATTTAATTTTCTTATTGAGAGCTTAATGAAGATTCCATTTCTAAACCTAATGCAATATAGCACAATCAACATTATAATATATACTGTATTCAGTATAATATTTTAAATGAGCTCTAAGACGAATGAGGTGTGCGTAATCTTACTTCTATCTTTATAAGATAGCAAGATTATTTCTGATAAGTAATCAATTCTAGAAAACTGTATTTCAGAACAAGCTTGAAATGCAATATACTCCCTCTGGTCCAACATAAATGAAAGCACACCCATAAAAATGATAGTAAAAGTAGAGATAATTACTGTTTGGGATTTAAAAATAGTTGAAAATTCCATTAAAAAACTGGTAATCTTGGAAAATGATGATTAATAGATTCTTAAACTTTATAACAATAACATATCCAGTGTAATTTCATAAATAGATCTGGCGAGAATTGAGCGTACGCATATCTTGGAGACTATTTTCAAAAGACTCTCAACATATTCTTAAGCTTTGAAAAATTTATTCATTTCGAACCGTATAAAAAAAGGATATTTTCAAAAATATAATCTAATTTAGTCATATTTTGCACTACACCCACATAGCATATTTTTTCCGCAACAATGCTTATATAACATTATACACTTAGTATGCATAATTATATAAATTTGTATAAATATATATTATAGTGTATAAGAGATGTTTATGCATTTTTTTGAGTCCGGAGTAAAAAAAATCACTTTTTCCTTTCAAAATGCATAAACGGCCTATCAAATTTTTAAAAAAACTAAATTGATAGGTAAATTATACAAGTCTGAAATTTAAAAGATCACATCAAGAGATATTGCTATAATAAGCTAAAGTAGTAAACACTTTCCCCAGAAAAGTAAGAAAAGAAAAAAAAGTAGTTCTTTTGTTAAAAGAAAATATAACATGATCCATTTGCTTGAAATATATACAAAATTGGTCGTGTATACATTGAATATACTACTATATATACACATGGGGACCAAGTTGTCTGTTGATGGAGACTAATAGAGCCAGCATTTTCAAACTTGGTTCCACAATTGATTATTATTTTTTATCTTCCAGCTGACAACTCAATTCATTCGATTACTACAGGGATGAACCCAATCCGGAATGACTCCTTGAATACAATGAAATTTCACACCTGACGAATCTTTCACTCTACCTCCTCTTATTAAGACCATAGAATGTTCCTGCAAATTATGACCACGATATTCGTATTGAAATCCGATTAATTCGAATTTACACTGTGTAGGGCTCCTTTCAAGGAACAACTCTTCCTTTCAAAAAAATTTCCTTACTCAAAACTCAAAGCCTTAAACCCAAGACCTTTAATTAAGGACGGAGCAATTAATTTTTTTATTTTTTTTTAAAAAAATAAAATGAATTTGAGCAAAATATCATGTGCCTAACACAAGGCTACAGCTAAGATAACACCAAACATATACATCAAATATGAGAGACAGATTTGAAATTTAAATTTTTTATAATAATATTTTATTAATATATAATAATAACAATAATATTCACAATCAAATATTTATAAAAATATAATAAATTTTGTAATACATTTATATTATATAACATAAGCGAAAGCTACTAAATTTCCATAAATCAATTTATTTTATTCTAAATCTACCTTTGCATGCCAAAGGTTTTGGTGTGGGTATGTAGTAAGTATTTTTCCGATAAAAATATTAAATTTAAATCCTAAAAACAAAATTACCTTTGATATAAAACACTTCACCTCAAAATGTGATTAAACTTGAATTGTTGAGTTTCATAACTATCGAATATCGAATATCGAATAGAAAGCGACAAAATAATTTTTAAAAATATGAATTAAGTATGATAATGTTGAACATTCTGAATAGGTGAGGTGGGGTGGTTTGTGTATTTCTAGATTTTTCCACCAGCTCAGGTACCAATGATTGACTTTTAATTAGTTGGCATATATAGGATAAAAAATAGAAGTTAAACATGTAAGTTTATTCTTGATTATTCCTCTAGCTTGGGACTAATTCCTAGCTAGCTATCACTAAATTATTTTTAAAGTGTGGTTGCTTAAATATTTTTTATTTAAAATTCTTTTTTTAAAATTGGATGCTCAATCAATATCTTATATATTATTGAATTATTGATTTTCAACATAAAAATAAATGTTTCAATTAAAATTTAATGGATATATATTCAAGCATTCATTAATGTAGGTCCGTCACTAATTAATTCAATTTATAAAAGGGGAACGAAGAGGAAAGCCCCTCCATCTTTTGCATATATATCTTGCTCATGTCGTCATGTGACATAATCTCTTAATCAAAAGGATATTTAGAAAAAATTAAGTGATTTTTCAATTATAAAAATTAATTTGATTATTTTTATGTGATTATAAGACAAGTTGAAGTAACTTTTTCTGTAATTAATTTAATTCATCACTATTACAACGATATATGTAGTGAATTCAACATTTTTATTTTGCTAGCTCATGGTCATGGTATACATTATTTTATAGTATTCAATTTAATTTGAGGACAAATTAAAAGGGAAAAATAGAGAAAATGATAGATGTTTCGTTATTTATAGTCTGTTTAGATAAACTTTTAATTTTTTGATTGATACAAAAATGCTTTAAAATTATTTTGATTTGAAAATAAAATAAATCGATTCAAACACGCTTTTTTAGTCCTTTCTTCAGTACATTCATTCTGCATGCGCATGCAAAGATGTTACGTGCTGGCCCTGCTTATTAGGACTTCTGTCACCATCAGAAACCTACTACTCACATGGATTTAAGATAATCTTAGTAAGTCAATTATTTGTGATTGATTATTGAGTTTACACAAAAAAAATTAACATAAACCTATACGCCAACCTTCTTTTTTTTGATTCGTTTGACGAGGGAAGACCTTAAGTACTGAATTAATGAAATTACACCTATATCGCGAAAAAGAGCTGCTCTAGCTTTAGAGATTCAAAATATGTGGGCCTTCATCGCCTTAAGGCAATCTATCCAAAGAGCCTACCCTATAATAGATTCAGCTAAAGCCGCGCCCATCCCACAAAGTCCTACAAATGAAGACTCGGGCCTGTCAAGCCTGCTTTCCTCGATCCAAGTCCGGTGAAAAAAAAAGCATAAGAAGAGTCCGATAATGGCCGGTCTTTAAAGGCCCTTAAGAACCTCCTACTATAAGAGCGATTCCCTGGGACCGGAAGGGGAAAGATTGAATCTTGAAAGACTGAGCCCCCGGCTAGCAAGATCGGGAGGGTTAGTGTCCTCTTAAGAAGGAATACCCAACTTCTGGGGTCAGCTTCGATCACGAGGAGAGAAGAGCGGACCATTGAAAGTCTCAATTCCTATCCGCCCAAGCAATTAGTCCCTCTACGGTACCGCCTCTTTCAACACGGAATAGCTGAACAATCGGAATAGGAGAGGGATTCGAGCCATTAGTGAGATACCATTCTGAAAAGATTAGCACTCGATCTAACCTTGTATCAGGACCTACGAGTTAAAAGGACAGTCTCAGATAAATAATTTCTATATATGAAGCATAGGCCTTTCAAATGGTAATAGAGGCGTGCAAGGAATTTTAGCGGGTCGAACATAGATTGACCCTCAAATGCAAATGCAAAAGGGGGATTGGCTTCATGGTCCACCTATTGAGCAAGGATGAAAGTCGGCCATAGTGATCCAATAGTGCTGAGTGAAAGGATTCTCGCTCAATGATAAAAGTTACTTTAGGGATAATAGATTGATCTTCACCAAGAACTCACCCAACGGAAAGATTTGACACTTCGATGTTGGCTCCTCTTGCAACATGGATTTGTAGTATGTTCTAAGGGTTGAATTGTTCACCCTGTTAGGGTTTTTTGTCATGATTTTCTTACCATATTTTAAGTTTCATTTTTCCTTAAATGAAAGTCAAAGTATTACAATAAATGCTTGAACTTTTCATGAAAGGAAAATATAATTATCTTCCATATTTGGTTATTCTTTCCTTAGAGGAAATGTTTGGAGATCTATAAATTGAAGATCACTATTTTCATAGCAGGATACAATAACATCCACAATGTAGACGTTTAAGAGTTTAGTTTATGGAGAGATTTTTTTCTTTACAGTGTCTATATTTTTCTTTTATATTAGTTTTCATATAATAATATTATGTTTTTAGTATAAATTTTTGTCATCTAATTTATCACCGTCTTGATTTGCAATTGTAAGTTTTCGCATAACACACTAATCACTTTCGAACCCAACACACCCTACCAATTAAAGTGATACATAAGCTAGGTTCAAAACGTCGTGGGATATTTTGATCCATTCAATTTAAAATACTATCAAGGAAAAAATGAATCTATAGTTTTCTTGAAAACATAATGGATCCAATTGACAAAGGTTAGATGGATGTCTAATCACTTTTTTTATGAGAATGATTAGTATCTTCCATCCATAAAAAATAAAGCATATATTTAGAATAGCCTAAGTTAGTCTTTCTTATCAATAGTCATTTGTATTGCTTATGATGGTACTCTTTCTTAATCATGCTTTTTCTTGCACGTTGTTTTGCTTATATGTTGGCTTATATTTATATAGTTTAAGTCTTTAAGAGTTTGACTTATTATAAGATCTTTTTAGTTTTCATATATACTTCATAACTTTTTCATTTATGGATTGAGTTTTTTTCATATTACTTTGGGTGGACATCAAATGTGGTTTGAGAACTAATATTAGGTAAAGCCAATGACTAGATATTTATAGATTTACGGGTCCATTGGCCAGATAAGCTTACGTAAGCATAAAAAATTTATACTCGAACGTTCTATTGGATCCTTGATAAATAAAGATAATATAATTGAAAGAAAGATGAAATTAGATTCTAATCTCTTCAACGATGAAATACCAGAAATTAAATGAAGTTGGAGACTTTTGTGCATTCTTCATTATCATTCATGCTAATTGGACTAATAAATTAAAGAGGACACTTTTTTATTATTTAGTTAAATTTTTAATACGTTTTTTTTTATGTGTAGATTTGATTTTTGTAATTATGTGTCAAGTATATGTTGGTTTTTTTCTTTTCTTTCTAATAATCGGTGACAATGAGATTCAAATTTAGAATCTCTGTTTGGCATTTAATTTTCTCTTAAAAAATATTATTTTCAAAAGTACGTACTTTTTATAAAAAAATATTTTTGATGAGAAACAATTTGTATTTGGTCAATATATTTAAAAAACACTTTTCAGTAGCATAATGTGTTTGACCAAATTTTTAAAAAGTATTTTTCTCAAAAATGCTTCTTATAAAAAAAACACCTTTGAAAACCCCCATTCTATTTAGCTTTTGAAAAACAACTTCTGCTACTTTGTAATTTCTAAAAACATTTATTTTTCCACAAAGACTTGGCCAAACACTTCATTTTTTTGAAAGATAAACGTTTTTTTTTTTTTTGAATTATGAAAAAAGAAGCATTTGGGCCTTCCAAAAAAATGCCCAAACAAGATTTTTTTTTAAAAATAAGCACAATTAATCGTCATTGTTACATTTTCAAGGAATAACAAAAAAGAAAAGAAAAGAAGTATACTTTTAACTTTAATATATGCAACTTCTTTAATAAAAAGAATGTATATATTTTGCATGCCTTCGTAATTTTCTTTTAATTATAATTCTTTAACTTACCCAATCTTTTGGAAAATGTGACATTACCTTATCTTCTTAGAAATTATATATTTCACAAAAACTTATATGTACAATCCTTGCCAAAGGCAAAACAGATTGGCCATTTACAGATCAATACTTTAGCCCCGTGAACAGAGAGTACTTCTAAAAGGATCTATATTTTGGTAGACTATTACTTCAATCGGGATTTTTATAATGTATACTCGTCCACTAAAATAATAGATCGTAAATATATATTAATATATATATATACATATAATATATATATTTTATACATAACTAATAAACTTTTTTTTTTATATTTAACTAAGGGAAAATTTCATATATGACAAACGGATTTTATGAAATAACGTTCTATAAGTATAGTTTACATAGTTACATTTCATGGGTATAGTTTAGTTTGCTGTGGAGCTTTAAATATGTATAAAACGTTTTTTGGTTTAAATTTATACAATTTTTTTTTTAATGAATGGAAACATGAACACTAAATACGGTAACAGTAAATTTACATAATCCCATGATTTAAGCTAAACGTCCAAAATTAAATATTTTTCCAAAAAAAAAGTTCTGTAGCGATAGAAAGACGATACCAAATTTTGAAACGATTTTTTCTGTTGTGTTGATTGTAATGGTTTATAAAAATGAATTCTCTATTTTCTCTTGTTTATACAAATATTATATAAAACGTATACTAACAATTCTTTTCTAAACTTTTGTTCAAAAAATGGAATGACACGATTTATATATATGAATTGATTATATTGTATATATGTGAGAAATCGTGTAAAATTCTTATACAATGTATATGTGTAATTAATTGTATAAAATTCATATGTCAATTGTATATATGACAATCGTGCATGCTTCGACAAAAAGGGTGTGCTGTAATTTCTTAATTTTTGGTGTAATCTGTTTGTATATATGTTTGTGTAAGGTTTGTATATTGTATTGTGTTCATACTTTTGTATATATGTATAATTACATTCTTTTATACAAAACTAAAATTTTGTATAAATAAACTATATTTGCATTTGTATTTCTTTTGTATATATCTATAAACTTTTATGTGTATGAGTATGTGTATACGTATATGGTACTTAAATATACAATTGTCTCAAGCAATTTTGTATATACTACCTTAATATACTACTCACTATATACATAACTTCAAGTAATTTGTATATAACTAATAAAATATACAAATTACAGTATACAATTGTGATTTAGGCATAAAATGTACATAGACTTCAAGTAACCTTTTATATAACTAACAAAATATACAAATAACTAATACAAGTGTGATTTAAGCATGAAATATACGATATACATATATCTATATACAAATATGATTTAATCAGAATATATATATATATATATACACACACACACACACACTTTATGTATATTTACACATAACTAACGAAATATATACAAATATCTATCTAGAATTGTGTTTTAAGCAAATACATGATGTTCCTGATGTTCTTCAGATTTGCCCAGATCTGATGAAGCAGATTCAATCTCCTCTGAATCACTGTTTATGATTTTTCTCTTACTTTCTCCTTCAACAATTTTAATGCCGCTTGCCTTCACATTGTTGATGACTTTCTGAAATGCAATTGGGTCATTTTTTTTCTTGGATCTCAATTCTTCAATAGATTTTTCATCTTGAACTTGTTTAGATTTTGCCAGACCCTGCATTGACTCCAAAATCCTGAGTTAAACCGATTGAAAACGAAAGTGGATTGTCAACAACTTTGACATGTAAATGGCGTACCTCTCGCAATCCTCTTAGATGGCAAGCGGCCAAATGTGTACTTCAAAAATTAGGCCAATTTGATGGATCAACCATTTTCAGAAAAAAACATCATGGAACAAAAGTTGTCTTGGTTAAAATTGGTTAGGCTAAGGTTTATAAGCTGCACAAGGCAATTCCTAGTACATTTTAGGGATGAATCCTAGCTTTCTAAATTCAAGAAAATGTGACAGAGAATTTGGTATATCCAAAGTAATGTCTTTCAATTGTACAATATGTTTTATTTTTAATTACCTTTATTAAAAGTTGCAAAGGAACAATCAATTCTCTTATTCTATGTTGGACAGTGCAACATTATGATATTACTCCCTCCCTTTCAATTTATATGTCATTGTTTAACTGAACACAAAGTTTAAGAGAAAAAATAAAACTTTTAAAATTTGTGATTTTAAATAAATTATAGATATTTGTGTGACTATGAATTATTTCATTGAGGATTAAAGATAAATTTTAAAGTTAATTTGTTTTCAGCTATAAAAATATTACTTTTTTTCCGAACAGACTAAAAATAAGAGAGTTAATTTGACGTACAATTAATTTTTGATGAGTTAATTTGAACATGACCCATTCTAGTATACCTGTAAAAGAAATTATCGACCTCCAGAGGTTGAAAATATTATTTTCTAGAAAAATTAATAGAATAGACAGACCTCATGACGTCGATTCTTAACAATTACTGAAAAGAACTATTGTAATTGAAGATCGGGTTTTAATATTTATGAAACTTTTTATGCAAATAACCAACCTTTAGGGTCAATTTTCTGCATAAAAGCTATTTTTTTTTTTTTTGTATTTTTTATTGCCACACTTGTAAATTCAAAACAATTCATAATAAACATTCAACCACCTCAAAGAGCTACAAACATAACATCAAACTACATTTACGTTACAATACTTCAAATTACACTCGTGATCATTCAAATAAAACAAAAGTATGATCAAAACATTTCCCACAATTCATACAAAACAAGTTTCAAATGCATACAAAATAACCAATTAGGTCTTAATTCGCATCATCGATCCTCATCTTCTCTGGGACTGAAAAAGTGAGTCTAGCTAGGCCTGCCTGAATCCTCGCATACATCTGACTTCCCTCTCGACTGTTGTTGCTGCAATCAGAGGCGAACCCAGGATTTAAAGACTTTGAGTGCCCTCAGCTACTTAAAATAAAAATAGTGAAAAAATGCTTTAGCTAGATTTGAACCCTGGTCTCAGGAATGGTTTCTCTAGCTTGTACCAACAACACAAGAGCACTCATGTTTTTCTTGGGTGCGCTGTTAATTATGTTCTAGTTTCTGTTAGTTTCTCAAGATATATATATATATATACATGATTTTTTCAAATTAACATGCAGCCCCACTTACAAGTGTGGGTCCGCCTCTGGCTTCATAACTAAATTCTCCTTGACACTCATATTTTCGATAGGGATAATAGGTGATGGAACTCACAAATATTTTCTCAATATGGATACGTGAAATGTTGAATACATTGAAGTTAATTCTATTGACAACTCTAGCTCATACGCTAGTTGCCAAATTCTTCATAAGATTTTACACGCAATGTATTTGAGATTAATCTTTCTCTTTCTTTCAACAAATAACGCCCAAATCTCTACATTATTGACACCCAATTTTCACCCTTCGCAATATTGATTAATCACTGAACTTCTTTAATTTCAAACGATTTGAAATAATTGGCTTTATAAAATATGTCTATCAAAATTATATGAAAGTACATAATAATTTCAATCACAACATACTTTATACATATGATTAGTGGTGATTCAAATTACAATTCTATATCTGAAATACATAACATCAATTCCTAATCGCGTAGAGTTTTTCTTAGTTGCTGGCTTGTTGTTATTTACCAATATGTTTTAAATTTGCATAAGTTGTTTACTGTGATAATTTGGATATTTAGTTTGTTTTTGATTTGCTCTAACTAATGATTTCGCCCTATGATTAGTTTAACTATTG
The DNA here is from genome assembly GCA_029582245.1 of Solanum etuberosum. Taxonomy (NCBI): domain Eukaryota; kingdom Viridiplantae; phylum Streptophyta; class Magnoliopsida; order Solanales; family Solanaceae; genus Solanum; species Solanum etuberosum. The sequence goes on along the minus strand of JAJONR010001913.1, from coordinate 77,413 downwards.
TTCTTTGTCATGCCATCTGCCAATTTGATGTCACGATCCAAAACTAGTCATGAGTGACACCCACACTTAACCTCCTAAGTGAGCGAACCAACGAATTCAATCCCAAATTATATCAATTGTTCAACTACGAATAACAACAATAATGCAGAAGCTCAAAACTTATTAAAGTAACCAATCGAGTAAACCTCTAAAGTCTATAGTGCATATTATCCCCAAAACCTGAAAGTCATCACATCAAGGACATCTAATTCTCAAATACTATGCCTAAGAGTTTCAAAGACACCAAAATATATAAATAAAGTACTTTGTGTCCGAAGACTAAGGACATCATGCCATGACCGAGAGAATCCAACACAAGCTAGAATGAATAGCTCACCTTGGAACCTGATGTCTAATTAGAGCTGAGGGCGAGTCGAAGTCTTTGGTACACTCGCTGCAGTCCACAAAAGGAAAACAAAGAAAAACACAAGTAGGGCTCAGTACAGGGCAACATGTACTGAGTAAATATCATCGGCCGATTCAAAATAGAAACTAATATGCATAAAGTAATAGTATGAAATCAACTTTAGCACTTAGCATGTAGCAAGCAACAAACAATATGAACAAGTGGCAACAACATTGAAGTAATTACGTCATCAGTCAACAATATCAAGAACACACATGAGGGCTCATGCCTCCATACCATGCTCTTTTGGAAATTGAGTTTTTTGAGATTGAATACATTAAGTTACTCTAATATATTTTCCTTTAATGTTACCGTGTCGGAATGTGACACCCGATCCAATAATACCGTATCGGAACGTGACACCCTATCCTATAATACCGTGTCGGAACGTGACACCCGATCCTATAATACAGTGCCGGCTCGTGGCACCCGATCCAATATATCGTGTCGGAACGTGATACCCGATCCAATAATATCGTTAATTTATCATTTATTAATATCACCACTTTTCACTTCATTAACAATATTTCATCAAGCCCTCTTTATTCAAGGCATCACTTCGATAGAGAAAGTTCAAGATTATAGATTCACGGTCTTGGGATTTCAGACCAATCACAACAACATACGAATTATCCAAACCACAACAATCAAGTACATGGAAAAATTCACAATATCACTCAATGCATATCAATCACTATTAAGAGTCTATTTATCACATAGAATAAACCATAACCTACCTCCACCGAAGAACCGAAGTCAAGCAAGCTACTTCATCAATACTTTTCCTTTCCTCAATGCCTCCGAACACTTCCAATCTATGCAATATGTGTAATTTGTAAGTTAACGAGTCTATAGACACTCTTATTACTCTATGTATAGCCTAGACATAAAAATCATCAAACACAAATCTATACTCAAATTCCTAATCTTGAGGTCCATTAATATGCCAAGTCTCTTATTTCTTATATTCAAACCTAAGGTTAAGTCTTTATTTTTCTGAATAACATAACCTTAATTGATGGTGTTCAAATAATATACTACACTTAATATTTAATTACCTATCTCAATATATCAAAATCTAATCTATAATATAATAACAAAAATAATTATATTTGAATTGGAGCCACTGGTTACGAAACCAGTGGCAAGAACCATAAACCCAAAATTTCCCCAATTATCTTTTGTCCACTAACCTTAGCATATTATGTAACCAAAACACTGTCACTATCATGCCAATGCAACACGAAAACCAAAGACACATTAAGTAAATATTCAATGTTTTGTTAGAGTTTTGCCTTGATTTTCTTTTCTTATTTGAAGTTTATTTTTTTTCTTAACGAAAAATTAAAATATTACCATAAATGCTTGAACTTTTTCTGAAAGGAAAATATAATTTTCGTCCATATTTGGTTTATTCTTTCCTTAGAGGAAAAGTTTGGAGATCTATAAATTGAAGATTCCTATTCTCATAGCAGAACACAAAAGTTTGGAGATCTATAAATTGAAGATCCCTATTCTCATAGCAGAACATAATAGAATCCACAATGTAGTCGTTTAAGAGTTTAATTTATGGGGAGATTTATACTCTCAATAGTTTTAATACTTTTCTCTAATATTAGTTTTCATATAATAATATTATGTTTTTAGTATAAGTTTTTGTCATCTAATAAGCTTCCGCATGACGCCAAGATCACTTTCGAACCCAACAATTGCACACTCCAACTCCACTAATGAACTGTAACGGTAGCCATACAACATTCCATCTAAACTTTGCCACCCTTAGTAGTTAATTGATAGAAATTATAAGGTTTATGTACAACCTCTTAACAATTAATGAGTGTATAAAGAAACTAGAGTTTGTTTAGACCAATACCTGAAGTGGCCATCGACCTTCTCTGCTAATGTGTTGCTGTCGTTTTTGAGTTAATATCTCAACGAAGGAACCCTAATTGTTATTAATTCAGTTTTTCCTATGGGTCAAGTGGCATAGTATGTTAAATAAATTATGGCCTGACCCATTAACCACTAATTAATAAATATTCATCAACTAAATAACTGTAAATGAATAGTCCAAAATACCCATTTAGAATCTATCGGAAGAGTCCTTTATGAAATAAGAAGCTCTAGTACTCAAAACGATCGAACGGGTCGTTACATTTGATTAATTATCCAAGACTTGTTGTTAACTGCTCAGTTTCCTCATAATTTATTAGTTTTAATAATTGTCTGTTTGCCATGATTTTAATTCCCTTTCTTTTTGTTAACTGATTGCTGGGTCAATCATGCTTAATATTTAAATGTCCATTATTTGAATGAGTTCTTTTTCTAATCTCTTCTTTGTGCATGAATTCCAATGAGAATCCATTTTGGACTTATTCCTTGCATTTTGGGTTGAGTCAAAATCCAACATTCTTCCTTTTGAGTCAGCCTCAAGTTTTTCGAAAGAAAACAGATGAACAGGTTTCAAAGGAAGCTAATATACAGGACAACGGTATTACATCAAATGTATACATCGGCGAAATGGGCCAAAGCCCAAACTTTTTAGCAATGGTAGTCCTAAAGGACTAAATAACAGGCCCAAGCGAAAGGAAAATGGACCGAAACCCATTTTATTTCGGTTGGATTCATTTTAGAGATTAGGACAAGGAAGAATTAGGGCCTAAAGCCAAACAACTTTGAATTTGGGCAAAAAGGCCCAAGTTAGAGAGTTTTCTTTGCTATCAGCTTTTTTTTTGGTTTGGTTTAATTTAATTAAATCACTTAACGATGAACTTTTTGTTATGTTAATTAAGCCTTTTAAGTGATTTTATTTAAGTCAGATTGTTATGTTAATTAAGCCTTTTAAGTGATTTTATTTAATCACCTGACTTATTTAGTCGCTTGTTTGCTAAATATCACTTTATTTCCAAATGCTTAAATTAATTTATTGTTCAAATGGCTTTGAATATTATTTTCTTTAAACACCTTATCCCCTAAGTTAGTCAAAAAATAGTTTTCAATTCGTCGGATAACCGCATGCTAGTGAATATTTCACGTGCCTTAAAAACCTTCTTGAAATGTAAATAAAAACTCCGAATCCTTTTTTCTAAAATTTTAGACTTAATTCTGTTAGAGTTTTTAAAGTTTTTTTTTAAAAATTAAGCGGCGACTCACTTTCTAAGTATTTTTTACTTGAAATATTTAAAAAGTAATTTTTCTAAAGATAGTAAAATCGCGACATAACATAAATGATAACTCCGCTGGAGATTTAATTAGGTTCTAACCATTCGACTTGACTGTTTTTTGACTAACTATTTGAGATTTTAATAATTACTAATTTATCTTTCTTTATCTTTGTCTTATATGCTTAGTTTTTGATATTAAAATATCATTTACATTCATGAGATGCTTCCGTCACCACGACATTAATATGTTGTATATTAAAGAACGATTTTGCGATCCCGCAACCGATCTTTTTTATACTGAACCATTTTTGGAATGATTGAAAATTTATTGGTTTGTCTCACGTCCAATGGTTGTCATAGTTCCAACCCAAGCCACTTGGGCCCCGACCTTTCAAAAGTCATTCTTAGTAAAACTAGTGTAGAGCTAAACCAAATCTCTTATTAAGAACATTAGCCTAAGATGACCCAATACCCTAGGTGTATTGGGCCTATTAGAAGCCCACCTTGTGTCTATTTGGCTTGGGGTCAATAAAAAGACAATCATATTGTATGTTTAATTGAAGGAAGTGTATGTCAATTTAAACAACTCATTGTCAATTGGGGGGGAGGTGACTTAACCCAAACTCTTTTGTAGGATGACTCAAGTGTATGAACTTTTAAGGACTCGAATGGTGACTCAACTTCATCCCTATCTCCAAGTATGGTGGAAATTTATGAATAGAGAAGACAAAAAAGAAGTCCAAAAGCACATAGGTTATCTCCCATCCTTAAAGAAAATGGAAGCTTGGCCGGATATGATTGAGATAATGGTAAAATTTTGGGATAGTGAAAATATGGTGTTCCATTTTGGAAATGACTCCAACTATTGATGAGATTCTTGCAAGTTATGAGAGTGTAGGCATGTGTAATAAAAGGAAAAAGATGTCCGATAGTGATCTCTTGATTCCCAAAACATAAGACTTCAACAAAATCAAGGAAACATTCTCACTTGTCAAAGCCGAATGGATGGATGAGCTCCCCGGACCAAACATTCCACTTCGCAAGCTTTATTGTCGATTTGGACGTGCAAGGGCCTTCGAGAAATTCAAAGAAGAGTTCAGTTCTGAGAAAACTTGGAAAGCAAAATGTGCTTTTTTCTTTTGCGGTATGGTTGCTTGGGATGGGGTATTTCCCCAAGGCCTAAACCACACTATCCATTCAAGTGTGATAATGGTCATTCATGCTATCTTCAATGGGGTAAACATGGGATCGGCAACCAAATAGTACACTTTAACGCCTATGATTGTTGCCGACATTTATAGAGCTTTGGATAAGTGTCAAAGTGAAAAGAGTTTCTTTCAGGGTTGCAACCGAATATTTCAATGGTGGATGATGAAACACCTGCTTACCAAAACCAAATTCCAAAGTTCGAACAAATAAATTTTCATTTTATAGAATGTGACTTTATCTTAACCATTTTAAAAAAAAGGAGGGTCAAGAATTTTGGTTTCCAAGGCTTGAAGGGTTAAGAGACGAAAATGTGCAATGTGATATCAATGATCTTGTAATAAGAACAACTGTACTTTGAGGTGAAGAAAATCCCATTCTTGATATTCACCGGATTGAGAGGGACCCGACCTTATGTTCCCGCTCAGTTCTCAGCAATTAGGAGGTGAACAAGTTCTCCCTCAAACTGGAGATATGAGGAAATTTTCCACGGACCATGAGAATGACCAAGTTACTTTTTCTAGAATAATCATTCGAGAATGGAAAACTTGAAAGGTGATGAGTGACCCGATTCCAAATAGGTTTCAACCCGAATGTAGTGGCGCATACTAAGAATGGTTGAAGAAGAACCTCGTCGGAACCATCTAACCCAAATGTCCCTCATTATATCAAAGATGTTGAAACTGAGCATTAAGTTCTACTCCACCGACTTCAAGAGAGATACAAATAAAATGAGTTGGTCCATCAACACTGACACTTTGAAGATGCAAAAGTCATAGGCCAATTGACGCAAGAACTAGGAAAGGCAAGGCAATGCATGATCGAGTTACATTATTGCATGGAGCTACAGGTCCAGACCCTCGAGAGGGCCGGGTATGAAGAAAGGGATCGACTAGAAGGAGTTCACTTGTGGACAAATAGATACTTCATGTAGAAAGAAGTTAATGTCACTAAAAGAGCAAGACTTGATGAAGGACTAGAGGCAGTTTGAAGCTTGTTATCATCCCTGCGTGGGATTGCTTTTATTTGTATTTCATTTTGTTATTTACGTTTCTAAACTTGTATCCTCATTATGATATTTTGTCAAATATTTTTGAGTTTTTATTAATGAAAATATTTTGGGGAAAATGGATTGGCTACACATCTTTCAGATCGTTAGAGCTATACGGTTCTTTCAAGAATAGATTCGAGAGCAGAATAACCATACTGATTTTGAGATACTGCAAAATATCCAGTAGTGATTACACAAGAACAAAATATTATCTTAACAGATCTGCCTAGCATGGAGGAGGTCAAGAATGCAATGTTTGGGCTTAATAGTGACAGTGCAAGTGGACCAGATGGCTCTTCTGGACAATTTTTTTTAGACATGCTGGTCAATAGTAGGGGAGGATGAGACCAATATGGTTAAAACATTTTTCTACGAGCAGGAGATTCCAAGATATATCACTCACACAAATTTAGTGCTCATTCCTAAGAAAGAGGAAGTAAGATCCTTCATAGATTTAAGACCAATAAGCCTTAGTACTTTTTCCAACAAGATAATATCAAGGGTGCTACATGGAAGACTAACAAATGTCTTACCAAGTGTTATTTCCAAAATCAAACCGATTTTGTGAAAGGAAGGAGTATTGTAGAAAATGTCTTACTAGCTCACGAGATAATTAAAGACATCAACATAAGGAACAAGTTTCATAATGTTGTGGTCAAGTTTGATATAGTAAAAGCTTATAACAAATTTTTTTGATCTTCTTAACAAAGGTACTAAGGCAATTTGGTTTCTCAGAAGTTCTAATTGATATGGTGTGGAGGCTTATTTCAAATAATTGGTAATCCACATGGTTTATTCAAATCGAGTAGAGGTATGAAACTCAGAGACTCCCTTTCACCTATATTATTCATTATAACTGCTGAGGTACTGTCAAGGGGTCTTAATAAGCTCAATGAGGATGATAACTTTAAGGGTATGGTTTACTAAAATGGAGTGTACCAATCAATCATTTATCATATACTGATGATACTATTTTATTCTGTTCAGCAGATCCTTATTCAATGAAGGAGATAATCAAAGTGGTTAAGAGGTATGAGAATTGTTTAGGTCAGATGGTAAATAATGCTAAAAGTTCATTCTATGCTCATGATAAAATCCCAGTGGCTATCAACAATACAACCATGAGAAGAACATGAATGAGAAAAAGGAATTTTCCTTTCACATATTTAGGATGTCCCTCACATCCGATTCAAAGCAACTGCTTGGCCAGCTTGGGACAGGCTTGCTTGAGCGGATATGCGAACAACAGATATGATCACATTAACAGTTACTTCTTCCAGAAGATGTCCAGTTTATCATGGGATAAAAATATTATCTATTTTGAAGATCTGGTGAAAAAAGTAATGAAGAGAGTTATGTCATGGCAAAATAAATTCTTGTCCTTTGGAGGCAGGTATGTTTTAGTTGCTTGTGTCTTACAATCTATACATGTTTACCTACTATCAGCTAAGAATCCTCCAAAAGGTGTTATAGAACAATTGCACAGAATTTTTACAAGGTTCTTTTGGAGTAACACAGAGGGAAACAAAAAGAGACATTAGATCTCGTGGAACACAATGTGTTTACCCAAAGTTGAAGGGAGGCTTGGATTTAGATCCCTCCATGATAGCTCAAAAGCCTTATTTGGGAAGTTATGATGGAATTTTAGGATTTCTAGTTCACTATGGAGTGCCTACATGGGAAAAAATATTGCAAAAAACATCATCCAGTAATGGTTCAGTCTAAGGGATCATTACAGGCATGGAAGAAGATGATGGAGGTGAGAGAAGAACTGAAACAACTAATTTGGTGGCAGATTAAAGCAGGAAACTCTAGCTTCTGGTTTGACAATTGGACCAAACAGGGTGCATTGTATTTTGCAGACAACGAACATGATGAAACAAAAGAGATTTAGGTAAGAAAATTCATAGTGGGAGTAGAAGACATGGTATAACATATTACAGAGAATATCAACCCACAATTGATGAATGTGTATAATGACAAAGCTTGGTGGATGGGAAACACAAATGGAAATTTCACAGTCAATTCAGCTTGGGAGATGATGAGGAAGAAACATAATCAATCTCAATTGTATGAGAATATGTGGATAAAGGGTTTGCCAATTAAGATAATTTATTTATTTATTTTGGAGGGCATGGATGAGAAATACCAACAGATGATAACTTGAACAGGATTAACATCAATTTTGTATTCAGATGTTGGTGTTGTGAAGATTACAGAGGGGAGGCTATGACACACTTATTTCTAACATCTCCAATAGTTGCAGGGCTTTGGAGACTGTTTGCTACTTGTGCAGGTTTTCATATATAAGGGTTACAAGTGCAACAAATGGACTTCCCAACAACCATCAAAACTTCACCACATATACAGAGTTGTTCCAACTATAATTATGTGGGAGCTATGAAAGAGGAGAAATTCAAGAAAGCATGACGGAGACTCTACTTATATGGAAGGATGGATTATCAGGCACAATTGACACACTCAATTAGTCAAAGTCAACTAACCATGGTTAACATCAGTACCAACAGACTGGCCAACAATAATACAGTTGTCACGACCCAGGAGTACACCCTAGATGTAACATAACGTACTAGACCCCGGAAGGCCTAACACAAGCCACTTAGCATATACTAACATAAAGTAAATAGAAATGATGCAGAAATTTTAAAAATTTATCCAAACAATCGAAGTCTTTTATAAAAGCGAGCGGAAGTCTATAACACTTTTGTCTCAAACCATCTAAACTCAACTTGAATAAAACTTTGGGACGCAGCCCATACAATAGTCTAAAACATAAAGGAAAGGCATAAAGGAAAGGTGGTCACATCCCCGATACTATGAGGACTCACCAAGTCTTCAACTCCTTTGCTTACTAGAAACTTATCCACAAGAATGGAACTCAATGTTGCCGGACCCTACACTTGGGTAAAAGGTAGGAAAATATGGGTTAGTACAAGAATGCACTAAGTATGATAGCCATGCATAAAGACCTTTAAAACATTCTAAAAGGGTCATTTTAGTTGAAACCATGCTATATGCCAATTGTGAACATCATCATAGAGATAGTTGGAAAACGTAACTCATATATAGATCATCATAGCATAAAGGATAACAACATAATCACAAGCATAACCTCCATCATAGACACAATGTAAACATTAATCATCATGAGGCATAGTTCATATACATAGTCAATACTTAGATCATCATATCATAATAGAACCATCTCATAAGTAACCCTAAGTTATACTTGTGCAATGCATAGATAAGATTCCATAATCCCATCTATACTAAGTACCACTTTTAGGCCACCATAATCATACTTACCATTCTTTGATATCATCCTTTGTTGATACTCATAGACAAGGAAATATTCACCTTTGGTAAGTTATATCAAGGAAAGCAACTCATAGCAACAATCCACATTAAGCATGCATCATTTCATAGACCTTCATAACATAAGAGAAACACACCATAACTACTCTTAAAGCCTACTTGTGCAATGCATGAATGAGATCCATACTCCCACCCACACTAAGTAGTGCTTCTTGAGGAGCCATAGTTCATAATCATTCATTGTGGGGGTAAGCCTTAACCGACATAGACCATGTGAGCAAATCATGGAATCCGGTGTTACACACACCGAAAAGGGTGTCCTACTTGCCTAAGGTAGAACCATTAACTTAGCTTAGGTGGATCCACTAGCTAAAGACTTATGCAGGCACATAGTTAAGGGACAAGGAGATTGCTACTAGATACCCCTCCTCAACTCACGTATGGGCATCCATCTCAAGAGATTGCTTCTAGAAATCCCGCCTCAACTCACGTATGGGCTTCCATCTCATATCAATATCCACTCGGTGCTAAGCATTTTTTTCCATGGAGTACTTATCATAACATTACTTGAGTTCATTTTTATGTAAGAATGTATAAACACTCAATCCAACATCATTCATAGGATAGCTCATAGATTCAATAGGTGAGAATAACCTTTCAACCTAAGAATCATCATATCGTGAGAAAACCTTTCACAACATGTCATCATCATTCATAGGCGTATAATTAAGAATAGCCTTTCCATCAACACAACATCATTATCATAATCATGGAAAATTCATTCAAAGTCATGCATAAGTGGGTGTGTGTCTGTGAGAATAGCCTTTCAACAACACCACAATTACATCATAGTCATAATCACTTTACTCTCAAAGTGTTCTTAAATCATATACATAACCTTCATAAAATATGCATAACATCATAAATTGCCCTATCAAGGGTCAAAGCTCATATCATATCAACACATCTAGAATTCACTACATTAGACATGGATAATAACATAATTCAAATAATCAATTCATTACACTCATAATTCTATAGCATTCTACTTGCATCAATCAATACCCACACTTTGAGATCCAATTTAGGAAAATAGGAGAATTCATGGATTCTTGGGGAATTCAACATAAAACCATATAAAATCATCAATATATCCATAATCAAATATAATTCAATTATTAAAAATGAATTTGAAAGGAATCCATGAGATTGAAGTAAAACCCTAACTTTTGGGATTTCTACCTTGAAATTTGGGGGTTTTGAGGAGGATCCATGGATGAATTCTATCCATGGATGAAGAGCTACCATAACTTGGTGATTAATCCCTATGAAATTGAGAAGAAAACCCTTGCTCTTTGAAACCCTAGGCTCCAACTTTCTTCTTCTTCTTCTTCCTTGAGTTCTATTGAGAGAATTTTTGGTGAAGGTGAGTTCTTTTGGGAATTTAGAAATAATGATTTGGATGAGTTAGTTTAAGGGTCTAAAATCCTTATATAGGTGTTTAAAAAAAAGGCTAAAACGACATCACTTAATATTAATTAAAAATGGAAAACCCAAAAACACCCCTACTCTTAACTACCAAAAAGGCACTTTCAGGTGCCCACCCACGACCCTCACTGACGGACCGTGGTTGGACCCATGGCCCGTGCTGGTGAGGCGTGGGTTGGGGTCTGCAGCCTTCAAAATTTGGCCCTTGACCCACGAGGCCTAACCACAGGTGTGGACCCACCCACGGGGCGTGGATCCTAACCTAGGTCAAGGCCTTGGGAAGATTTTTGGGTCATTTGTTAGGGTCCTCCTCAAGGACCCTTAGTTGGTCCTTGGGGAGTCGTACCTTGACGTTATAACCCTAAAACCTTCATTCTATGTACGGGAAGCTAAATTCATGACTCTAACCCTTACGTCGAGCTCTGGTTAAGCCTACTAGTTTTCGGGATGTTACAACAGTACTTGAGAAACTATAAGCCAAGACTATATCATTTTTTGGTTAGGTGGGGGATGCCAGTCACAGGCACAATCAAGATCTCTCTGAGGAACATAACAACACAGCTCCAGCGGTACAAAGAAATGAAGGAAAAACCATGAAAGAGGGTGAAAAACCTTACTTTCCTAAAGATGGAAGAGGAGCAGACAAAAAATAATATATGACTTTAAAGTTATTCCTTTCTTTTTGTTTATTTTAATTTGGATTTGGGACCGTTCTTTTGGACTGGTCATACTTTGAGTTTTTGTCTATTTAATTCAAATAAATAAAAGTGACCCATCTTGGTAAAATTCATTAAAAAAAAAAAGAAAAAAGAAAAAAAAAGAGTTCTTACAAGCCTTAGGTGAAAACATTTATTTCTAAACATAAAAGATCTCATATGTATGGGATAATTTTTTTTTACTAGTAGCTATTACTAAAATCCCACAAATAGAATCTAGTTCTGGCAATTCTTCGGAACAATTTTGATTCCTAGTAAAGATAGGTTTATGGACTAGTTAATTTTTTAAAGAATCTGAGAAGGCAACTCTCATGGCTTCCCGTCAAGTCATTAATGCATTTCTGAATCAGATTTTAATTATCTTGTTTCCGAATCAGATCTTATTGATATCCATAGACTAATCTGTTGGGTATTATTTGTCCTGAGTTTCTCACCATAAATAAGTTTTCCTTTTCCTAAAAGGAAAAACATAAAGTCTTCATATTTGGCTAGTCCTTTTCTTGTAGGAAAATGTTTAGGATAGATGCTCGTTCCTTCTAACTTAATCAACATTCACAATGTAGTCCTAGAGACTTTGAGAGTTTCGGTTATGGGGGGGGGGGGAGAATTTGTGGGTCACAAGTGATACATTATCACTTGTTTGAATCTCCTTGTATTCCGAGTGAATTGATTGATGTTTATTCTCTCTATATTTTTTACTCTCATGTTTATATAGTGAATTGTTCATCTGAATTGTGGATGTCGGTCGATTGACCGAACAACTTTAAATCTTTGTGTCTTATGGTATATTTATCATTTGTCTTCTTACTCGTGGTCTTTTGAGGTTTGCTTTGTTAGCTTCCGCATGACACCTGATTATTTGGGTCCTCACATCATCCTGGTGGAACAAAATTCTCTCCATGACAAGAGACCTTTCTAAACAGCTGAGCAAAGGAATTTGATGGACTCATATTGTTATTCAGGTTGTTGGTTGGATCGCATTAATAGTTATTTTGCATTTGGGAACCTTTATCTGTTGCAATTTTCAATTCCAGTCAGTTTCTATATGCTGGTGTTATAATGTCATTGCAACGAGAACGAGATGGAAAAAAATAGAAATCAAGGGGCTTCCTAAGGAGACCTGCATCCATGGCATTTATAGTTATGTGAAGGCTTTAGATGTAACACCTCAGAAATTTTTTGATCTAAGACTCGAACCATTATTCGTTATGAGTGAGATTTTACCGAGGAATTAAAAATTTTCTTAAGTGTTAAGGTCACTAGATGTAGCACCTTGAGTTCCAACAAGAACTAAAGATAGTTCATTCAAGTCATTCCTAGGTTCTTCTAAGTTTTGGGTCAACTTCAAACGACCATAACTTTTAGCACCGGATGAGTTAAGAGACCTATAAGGTATCAAATAAAAGATCTATGAGTCCTCTTTCCAATACCACCAAGTTTGAAAAATTTTGAGCTTGGAGAGATATGACCGTTTGAGTACAGTCTCTCTAGATAGGGCCTCTCCATCCGAACTAAGGAGGGGTATTTTGGTCTTTTCCTTACCCAATCAGCTTAAAACAAATTTTAGTAATATTTTGGGGACAAATCTGATTTGGGTCAGTTTTATAAATCCAAATACGCTTAGGGTTTTAGAAGAGAGTTCAAGAAGAGAAAAGAAAAGAAAAGAGGAGAAAAGAGGGAAGGTTCAAGGCGTTCATTGAAAATTTCTTATGGATCGAGGGTTGTTTCGCAAAGGGTTTGATCCCTAAGAGGTATGTGAGTTCTCATAGTATTGGATTCATTCACCCATATGCCAAACATGTTATTTTTAGGTCATTCTTAATGTTGAAGGATTTGAGTTCTTTAAGTGTTTTCTTGAAATTCCTTTCATAATCTTGATTGTTGGGGTTTCGATGAGTTCTTGAGATAATCGTATGGTGAGTTTAAGAGTTGTTTTTAGTAGACTCTTATGTACTTTGGTTGGGTATTCAAATCTAAGTGATTGAGGAAGAAACTATTCGATTCTAGGCGAGTTAGGATCTGAAAACGAGAAAAAAAAGTTATCGGGGTTTTCAAGGCTGGGGTTGGCGCGCCACCCCAGCAGTGCGCCAGAAACACTTGTCTGTAGGTAGAGGGCTGGCGCCCTGCGCCACTCAGTGCGCCAGGGTCGCCTCCCTCCGCCCCTTTTCTGTCGTTTTGCCCGTCTGAGTCCTTTGAAAGGGTACCTTCAAGCCCTATCAATTGTAAACACTCTAAACTACTTCTAAACATCTAGAAATCATTCATAACATAAATCATAACCTTGAATCCATAATTCAAATTTAAGGTTGTGTTAAGAGTTAAGCCTTGAGAGTTTTTTTCAGAGTTGTTTGAGAAAGTCCCTTTGAGTCTTTTGCAAGGAGTCTTCTACAATTACTTAAGAATTGTTTCAAGACTCGAGTAAGTGAGTATGAGAATGAGGAGAATGTATTCATGAGTCTACATTATCATTGAGATCCTTGAGATCCTTGAGTCGAGTCGTTCATGCCCATAAATTCCACATGAACTCCATAATTGAGTATCTTTGAGAGGAGTAGTATCTTCAAGTTCTAAGCCTTGAGTATTGACTTCTTAATCCTTTTGAAATTATATTCCTAATCATGGTACTACTGCATGTTATCTATGAAGGTCCTTGAGATGAGTTGTTCATGCCCATAATTCCGCATAAACCCTATGAGTCGAGCAATTTTGAGATGAGAAGTATCATTGAGTCCTTGAGTTGAGTGGTTCATGCCTATAATTCCCCATGAATCCTCTGAGTCGAGCATTCTTAAGATGAGTAGTATCATTGATTCCTTGAGTTCTGGAGTTGTTGAGTTCCGAGTATTGAGTTCTATATATGGTTATTGAAAACCTTGAATTGAGTCGTTCACGTTCATAATTCGGCATGAACCCTATTTTGAGAAGTCTTTTACAAGTTTTTTAAATTTGTTTTAAGACTTGAGCATATGAGTTTGAGGAAGAATAGAGCTGAGTTCATTTTATTTAAAATGATATATGGAACTAAGTATTTCCAAGAGTAAATGTTTTTACATTTAAGAAGAGAGAAAACACCGATTTCCAAAAGAGTTTTCATGAGCAGTTCTGAGTACCATCTCTTTTAAGTGAAAGATTTTTGAGTAATAATCTCAAACCATAGAAAGAGTTATGTTTTTAAAAGTATATGAGCTAGTATATTTTGGGAGTAGTATTGAGCACCGATATGGGGGAGAGTTTAGATAACTCACAGCCCCCATTAACCATGTAGCCAACGTGGGTAGAAAGGGTCATACTTTTTAGATGATTCCTTAATGCTTTTAACATTGACTAGTGGATCCACTTAGTATTAGGTTCTATACCCTGGAGAAGTATAGGAATTCTATGAATTTTATCCAGTTTTAAGCCTTTGTTTGCTTGAGTTAGTCTTCCACTTGTAGTCAGCCAGGATGAGGGTTCGCTTGGAGACCATCAATGGTTCTCGAGTGCCGGCCATGTCCAGGGTGTAAACTCAGGTCGTGACAAACTTGGTATCAGAGCACAGAGTTCAAGTGTCCTAGGGTGTTTATGAAGCCGTGTTAGTAGGGTCTTATTTATGGTTGTGAGGGCCCACTTCTATAAATGAGGGACTATAGACATTTAAGAAAAGTTTCCCTTCTTTCATACTCTTAATCGTGCAATAGAGCTATGTCATAGAGATTTATTCATACTCGTGCGTTTCTCAGATTCATTCGACTATCCATCATACTAGTGGTGGTTGAAAAGCAAAATTAATCCTTTATCGATGAGTTGCTCTTAGCAAGAGTCTTGAGGAAGTCATGAGACTCCGAAGGGGATTGAGAGAAGCCCATGAGTGAGTTAAGTGTTGAGTTTAAGAGAAATGCACTCATGTTCATATGAATCGTGCGTTTGAGCTAAAAGTGAGTTGTACACTCTTCCCTAAACCTTATTTAGCTGAGACTTTTAAGAGGATGGTATATTTAGAGCTTGGGTAATATCTTCACCGAAAAGG
Source organism: Solanum etuberosum (assembly GCA_029582245.1). Taxonomy (NCBI): domain Eukaryota; kingdom Viridiplantae; phylum Streptophyta; class Magnoliopsida; order Solanales; family Solanaceae; genus Solanum; species Solanum etuberosum. Next base: position 62,001 of record JAJONR010001913.1, on the reverse strand, counting down.
TAACATGAGTTACGAGATCATGAGCAGTAGTAGTGAAAGAGCCCAGAATTAGAGGAAAGTATACAGAGGTTCAGTAATCTAAGAAAGGGAGATAGTGATGAGGCAAGCTATGTTACTATAGTCATGCACCTAGTAAGTTACTAATGAAGAGTTTTCCCTTATGGGTAGACTAAGAAGTGTTGAGTTGTGAAGATTCCATCATAGGAGGTAGAGTGTGTTGTAGCTAGAAAAGAGTTTATGATGAAGTGTCATTGTATATGTAATGACCAAGTGTAAGTGTTGAATAAAAGAGCAGGAGTATTCATGAGGTAATAGATCTAAGCTAGACTTATGATTTTGAGGGAGAGCCCATAATATTCAAAGTGTTATAGAACTAATTAGGCATTGATGTATAGTGAATGAGTGAATAGTACTTCAGTTGTGAAGTGAAGTGTGATAGTAAGTTGTAAGTATGAAGACTAAGAGATAAGGATTGACTACTTGTCATGAAGTTTTAGTGGGAGAGCAACTATTAAATTTGTATCTAGTAGTTGTAAGTTAGTATAGTAGGCGAGCAATCATATTAATATTCGGGTTTAGTAACAAACATTAAGCTTGAATTTGATATGAGCGACATGATCAAAGGAATGACAACATGAGGGTGATGATGTTAGTCTTTAGATTTGATCTGGTAAACTTGACATAAGAGTAGGTGAGGAATTGAAATGTTTGCTGCCAGTGTTTTAAAAGGCGGGGGCATGAGGCGAGACGTTTTACTTAGTATAGGGCGAGGCGTAAGCCTCGAGACATGGGGGGCGTAAGCCCTATGGATCTTTTAATTTTTAATTTTTAATATAGTATAATAATATAATAATATAAAATTATAAAAATAAATCAATAGTTTGAAATAATTACAAATATGATCAAATAAACTAATAGAAAATAAAAGTTTTAACATGATTATACAAGTATAAATAATCTAATATCTTAACTTTCTAATAATAAAAGAATCATTATTTGTCAAAAATATTTTTTTATCGTCCTATACGATTCACCCCCCCCCCCCAAAGAAAATAATAATAACCTTACTAGTATTATAATAATAAAACTATCTCTCGATCATGAATAAAAATAAAATTACTTTCAAATAGCTAAATAAAATATAATAATTTTGAGACATATGACAAAACCATGAAGACCAATGATAAGTGAAAAGGTAAAATTTTGCGATGTATTTTTAAAAGATATGTTACGTAATATATAATTACTTTCACAGTGTTACGAAATAGGAAATATACGATACTAAAACTTGTTATTTGAGTTATTTTCAATCTTCTTATCTCTATAGATTAAAAATTATTAAGTATCATTCAATTATTCAAGAATTATAAGGGTCAACAATGTTAACTAAATTTTTTAACACATAATTTGTGTAAGATCTGTTAGGTGATCCTTGAACGTTGGGCGTGCTTAGGGCGTATAGTCGGGCGCTTAGGGCGTAAGTCTTACAAAACTAAGCCCAACACTTGAGTTTCAGGGCATTTTGCTAGAGTTCCGCCCTAGGACGAGTCTCGAGGTGAGTCCCAATAGAGTTTTTTAAAACACTGTTTGCTGCAATGAATATGAGTAGTACCAGTGAGAGATCTTAACGTTTAGATAATGGGAGTGAAGTGTGGCTAAGTCACAAGAGTAATAAGAGAATTAAGAGGTGTTCCGAGATGGTATGTTACCAGATGAGGTTCCAATTAAGTTAATGATATTCTTTTCTCATGTGTGCCAAGATAGCATAATTGAGTTGTCAATGTGGAATAGGTCCATAGCTTTCAAGCGTCAACTTTAGACCTAAGGAGGAGATGATAAGATGAGAAATCAAATCAAGTGTTGAGAATAAAATAGAAATGAGTTCAAAAGAGTATGGGAAAATCTTTTCAGAGGTCCTTTTAGTAGTGGAGTGATGTTAGAAGAAGAAGATTAATGTTCTTATCGTGATAATGATGGTGCGATAATTCCATCTAAGGTTATAAATGAGGAGGAATAGGAGGATCAGATCCCCTATAGAGAGGTATAGAACCCGAACCTTAGGATTTGGGTTAAGCTTTAATATAGTAAGAACGTGTCGTTAGACTCAGGCCTTGGTAAGAGAAGTTAATCACCCTTGTGGGAGCTATAAATTGCAGCCAGTGAGACATGATATTCCTAGTCTTACTTCATGCCTAGATTTCCTTTGTTCCAGATAAGGTAACTTCAGAGAGAGAGATGTTCACAACAGTATCGTTCTTGATTTAGGTGCTATAAAAAGTCCCAACTCTTGGTATGGATCCATCCAGCCTGTGCTAGTAGGTGAGTTCATGAGTCAGAGGAGATAGTAAGAGTAACCCCGTTCCATACCCAGTTCAGTCGTCATTCGAGGACGAATAATCCCAAGGGAGAGATAATGTAACACCCCAGAAATTTTTTGACCTAAGACTCGAACCATTCTTTGTTATGAGTGACATTTTACCGAGAAATTAAAAAATTTCTTAAGTGTTAAGGTCACTAGATGTAGCACCTTGAGTTCCAACAAGAACTAAAGTGAGTTCATTCAAGTCATTCCTATGTTCTTCTAAGTTTTGAGTCAACTTCAAATGACCATAACTTTTAGCACTGATTGAGTTAGGAGACCCATAAGGTATCAAATGAAAGATCTCTAAGTACTCATTCCAACGCCACTGAGTTTGCTAAATTTCAAGCTAGTATGAGAGAGATATGACTGTTTGAGTGTAGCCTCTCTAGATAGGGCCTTTCCATCCGAACTAAGGAGGGGTATTTTGATCTTTTCCTTACCCAATCAGCTTAAAACAAATTTTAGTAATATTTTGGGGACAAATCTGATTTGGGTCAGCTTTCATAAATTCAAATACGCTTAGGGTTTTAGAAAAGAGTTCAAGAAGAGAAAATAAGAGAAAAGAGGAGAAAAGAGGGAAGGTTCAAGGCGTTCATCAAAATTTCTTGCGGATCGAGGGTTGTTTCGCAAAGGGTTTGATCCCTAAGAGGTATGTGAGTTCTCATAGTGTTGGGTTCGTTCACTCACACGCCAATCATGTTATTTTCAGTGTAAATTCATTCTTAAAGTTGAAAGATTTGAGTTCTTGAAGTGTTTTCTTGAAATTTCTTCGTAATCTTGATTGTTGGGGTTTCGATGAGTTCTTGAGATAATCGTATGGAGTTTAAGAGTTGTTTTTTAGTAGATTCTTGTGTACTTTGGTTGGGTATTTGAATCTAAGTGATTGAGGAAGAAACCATTCGATTCTAGGCTAGTTAGGGTCAGAAAACGAGAAAGAAAAGTCGTCGGGGTTTTCTGGGCCGCCTCAGCAGTGTGCCAGAAACACTTGTCTGTAGGTAAAGGTATGGCGCAGGTACGCCAGGGTCTCCTGCCCCCACCCCTTCTCCGTCGTTTTGCCCGTCTGAGTCCTTTAAAAGGGTACCTTCAAGCCTAGTCGATTCTAAACACTCTAAACTACTTCTAAACATCTAGAAATCATTCATAACATGAATCATAACCTTGAATCCATAATTCAAGGTAGAGTTAAGAGTTAAGCCTTGAGAGTTTTTTTCAAAGTTGTTTGAGAAAGTCCCTTTGAGTCTTTTCGAGGAGTCTTCTACAATTACTTATGAATTGTTTCAAGACTCGAGTAAGTGAGTATGAGAATGAGGAAAATGTATTCATGAGCCTACATTATCATTGAGATCCTTGAGTCGATTCGTTCATGCCCCTAAATTCCGCATGAACTCCATAATTGAGTATCTTTTAGAGGAGTAGTATCTTCAAGTTCTAAGCCTTGAGTATTGACTTCCTAATCCTTTTGAGATTATATTCCTAATCATGGGACTACTATATATTATCCATGAAGGTCCTTGAGATGAGTTGTTCATGCCCATAATTCCGCATGAACCCTATGAGTGGAGCAGTCTTGAGATGAGAAGTATCATTGAGTCCTTGAGTTGAGTAGTTCATGACCATAATTTCCCATGAACCTTCCGAGTCTAGCATTCTTGAGATGAGTAGTATCATTGATTCCTTGAGTTCTGAAGTTGTTGAGTTCCGAGTATTGAGTTCTATATATGGTTATTGAAAACCTTGAATTGAGTCGTTCACGTCCATAATTCAGCATGAACCCTATTTTAAGAAGTCTTTTACAATCTTTTTAAATTTGTTTTAAGACTTGAGCATATGAGTTTGAGGAAGTGGAGAGCTTAGTTCATTTTCTTTAAAATGGTATATGAGAACTAAGTATTCCAAAGAGTAAATGTTTTTACATTTAAGAAGAGAGGAAACACCGATTTCCAAAAGAGTTTTCAGGAGCAGTTCTGAGTACCATCTCTTTTAAGAGAAAGATTTTTGAGTAATAATCTCAAACCACAGAAAGAGTTATGTTTTTAAAAACATATGAGCTAGTATATTTTGGGAGTAGTATTGAGCACCGATATGGGGGATAGTTTAGATAACTCACAACCCCCATTAACCATGTAGCCAACGTGGGTAGAAAGGGTCATACTTTTTAGATGAATCCTTAATGCTTTTAGCATAGACTAGTGGATCCACTTAGTATTAGGTTCTATACCCTGGAAAAGTATAGGACAGTTCTGGCAGCGTGGGCCAGACGCTGTATCATCACATAACTCATAGTGATGGTTGTCAGTTAGAGAATCTCCCATAGAGTTATATTATATTTTTATATACAAACTGAGTTATTATTGTATTCTTCAATACATTGAGTTGCTATCTACTGTTTTAAAAGTTTTTCATATATTGCATTTTTTATTGTTGCTTTATCCAGAGTTGAGTATCTTATTATTGAGTTGAGCCTTATTTCTTTGAGTTGAGTTGAGTTGAATTGTGTTTCACAGAGTTGAGTCTCTTAATATTTGAGTTGAACTATGTTTCTTTGAGTTGAGTTGAGTTGAGTGAGTTGAGACGAGGTAAGTATGTTTCTTTTCCACCAGTTCAAGCTTATGTTTATGCTTTAGAATTCCCCTCACATGCTCGTACATTCCATGTACTGACGCCATTTGACCTGCGTCGTTTTATGATGCAGATACAGGCGCTTCATTGATACCACTTGCAGTTCGAGTTAGCTATGGTGAGCCTCCTTGCTTCCGGAGGATTTCATTTACTATTGAGTTTTGTCAGGATGTCATGGGTCTTGTCCCGACTTCCATCTTTGTCATTTAGAGGCTTCATAGTTAGACATTAGAGTTTGAGAAATCTGTTCATTTATTTTGTTGAATGTTTTAAAGACTTGAGTTGCCTATTTTTTTGGCTAGTTGAATATTCCATTATATTCAGAGTTAATCGTTAAAGCTTTGTATTTGAATTCTATGAATTTTATCCAGTTTTAAGCCTTTGTATGCTTGAGTTAGACTTTCGCTTGTAGTCAGCCAGGATGAGGGTTCGCTTGGGGACTAGCAATGTTTCTCGAGTGCCGACCATGTCCAGGGTGTAGGCTCGGGTCGTGACATTAGATCATAGCATTTAGTGTATGTTAAGAGTCTCATATACTGATAGTAAGATGATACGATATGATCGATAGTTTCGGTTTATGGGATTTGTTAATTTTGAAAATATTTTTTTATTTTTAACTTTCCACACGTGAAATAAAGGTTGAAAATGAGAAGGAAATGAAATATAAATAATAAAAAATAAAATTTTAAAATAATAATAAAAAAGCTTAAGTCATCTGCGGGCCCTTAAAGTTGTCCGCATAATTCACTTAGACACCTCAACTAGGACTAGTACCTATTGAACATTTTTATCTATAAAAAAATTGTTCCTTTTAGACCTTTCTCGATAATCAGTAAAAAAAGTAATGTGTGTGTGATACACTTGCTATGATGTGGCAAAAATGACTAATTAAAAGATGACATGTATCACTGGACCCCAACAACTATATAATTTTTTTTATGTTAAAAAGAATGAAAATTATATCAAATAAATTTTATATCTATTTTTTAATAAAAAAAGAAAAGAAATGACAACACATTTTTCTCAACCCCACTCTACCCAACCTCCTTCTTCCTCCTCCTCCTCCTCCTCCTCCTCCTCCTCCTCCTCCTTCTTCTCAAACCACAAAAACCAACTTCACTGCATATTACTTGCCGATTCAGTTTTTTTAAAATTATTTTTAATTCCTGATACGTGAGAGAGAAAGAGATTCAAAGAGACTGATACAATAGCTAGTGATGAAGAAGTTTGCCAATGGTTATTCATCTGGAAATCGATTGCAAAGAAAAATCGAGAGGACCCAAATTAATTTTATCGAAAATTATTTTTCATTCCTAATACGTGATAGAGAAAGATATTCAAAGAGTTGGTACAAGAGTGATGAAGAAAGGAAGTTTGCCAATGGTTAATCATCTTGAAATCGATTGCAAGGAGAAATCAAGAGGACCTAAATTAATTTTATCGAATTATTTGATATTTGTTTTGATAAGTTTAGTGGGTTTACAATTTAATTTGAATGGTGATATTTATTCGACGGTGACCGGAAATGGAGATAGAACGTCGACTAACTTTTTTCATACCAATGTTCAAAAATCTACTTTCGTTATTTTTCTTGCAAATTCAGTTACTTGTTTCAGTTTTTATTTTTTCTTATGAATATTGAAAAGAAATAGAATAGAAAAAAATAAAAAATAAAAAATGGAGATTCTTTAGTTGTCTTTGAAAATTTAAATTTGGGGAAGAAGATGACTTGAAAGGGAGTAGGGGTGCTCTTTCTTTTTTGGATTAAGAATTATTATTTTTAAAAATATTAAAAATTATTTTAATTTATTTAAATGCCAAGTGTCAATTAAAGAAAAAAAAGTGTAAGTTTTTTTGGAAAAATAAAAATAAAAATAAAATAGTATTCCAAAAAATTTCACGCGCCCAAAGAAAGTGAAAAACACTTCTTTTGCCATATCAGCATTTTGTGTTTAATAGTTACATTTTTTGAACAATTTAAGTGTTCAATATATAATAGTCCTAGTTAAGATGTCTAAATGAAATATGCGGACAACTTTAAGGGGTCGTGGATGAAATAAACCTAATAAAAAATAATAATTTAAAATAAAAAGAAATAAAAAATAAATTAAAACAAAAAAAATTAAAACAAAAATAAAAAGAAGAAATTAAAAAGTAATCAACTTGTAGCAATTATCAGCCATTCATAACCCTTTTCTGAGAATTGGAGAGTGTAATTAGCCTGCCAATTACATCCAATTATTTGCTGACCAACTAATTACATGACCAACGAAACAAGTCAAATTACGCCCAGTTATACCAAATCCAATTAACTTCCCAAACAGCCATAAGAGATTATTGTGTTACTTGTGGAGGCTCAAGTATCGTATCTCTACACTCAATTGTTGTTTAGTTTTCTCTTACAGAAAAAACCGACTCACTCAACAATTTCTGAACTTTTTGAGTCAAAATTATGTGGTAAGACAGTTTTAACCCCCCACCCCACCAAAAAAAACGTTCTCTGTTTTTTTGATTTCCTAGTTGTAGTCTTGGAAGGAAACGGAGAAAGAAAAAGAGGTTTTCTGAAAACATTTAAAACTTGTGGCGCAGCTTTCAGCAATCAACAATGGAGAAGATAAAATTCGGAAGAAGAAAAGTCTCAATTCCTGATGAAATAATGTTTGAAATATTCTCATGGCTTCTTGTTAAATCGTTATTGCGTTTCAAATGCGTTTCCGAATTTTGTAATTCTCTAGTATCCGAATCAGATTATTCTGATATCCATAGATGTCGTTCTATGACCCGTCGTGGAACAAAGTTGTTTCTCCATGAGGAAAACTTTTTACTCGGCTGAGCAAGATGAAGATGGAAATATCTCTGCTTCCCTTTTTCAAACTGAGAGATTTATTGATCATGCCCCTGCATATTCTCGTATGAATTGCGCTAATGGTTTATTTTGCGGTTGGGAACCATCAACTGTGCGATCTGCTGTGATTTTCAATCCCAAGAGAAGTTAGATTTCTTCATCGCCCAAATAAAGGTATTTCTTGTGGAAACTATTTAATAGGTTTTGAGCCACAAGAGAACAAGTACAAAGTGTTTTTTTGGGAAAAGCTAAGTGGGTACGTAAAACAATGGGTTTTAACTTTAGGCATAGATGAATCGTGGAGAGAAATTCAAAGCATTTTCCCTTATATTACAAATTATAAGCCTAGTGTTTGCATTAACGGAGTTATCTATCAGTTTGTTAGTGCTCACAAACGTGCTATAGCAGCATTTGATGTTAAATCTGAAAATTTCAAAATTATTAAATTGTGGAATAAATCTACCTGGATATTACCATTTCATAGAGGTGAAGGGAAAATTAGCAGTCGTAGTTTATCACATGGTAAAGGGTTCCTTGGACTTGTGGATTTTAGATGATTCTCCAAAAAGAAAATGGAAGAGACATGTCATTCGATTTCCTTCAGATTGGAATTACGAAGTGACTCATCCTGCACGTCCCGTGATGGGAGGATTGTACTCATCCGCAACTTTAAGTCAAGTGTTTTATGCTGGTGTTATGATGTCATTGCAACGAGAAGGAGATGGAAAAAATTAGAAATCAAGGGGCTTCCTGAGGAGACCTGCATCCATGGCATTTATAGTTATGTGGAGGCTTTAGATCGTAGCATTTAGTATATGTTAAGAGTCTCATATACTGACAGTAAGATGATACGATATGATTGAGAGTTTCTGTTTTTTTTGTCAAAACTACTGAGGTTAAAAGTTCCCCTCATAAATCATAATGTAGCATCTCAATAAAAGTATATGCAGGTATATATATATATACATACACCTCTGTACACCATACACATGTTGACAGTGTGGTTAACCTCACTGTCAACAACAACAACCAAGGGTATCGCAAAACCTGAGCTTCGGGTTTGGCATATATGCATGATACAATTGAACTGGTCTCCGTTTGTTCGTTCGTTCACTAGTCACGAGTCAAATTATTTGCTTTAGTCCCCACATGGAACGATATGGCCATATCATCCTGCACAGCACGTATCGGTCAGGTCTTTAACCATTACAGTATATCGATCAGTATGTACCTGTGCTGCTAGCTTTCCCCTGTACTAGTAACGATATTCACAGTAGTTTCCACTTTAAAACTGAATTTTGGTCGAATGATGCAATGCATTAACACTTTCTTACCATAACCATTCATTAAGTTTTGAGCCTAAAGAAAAGAAGTCCAAAGTTGTTTTGATGTTAAAGCATGTTCGAGTAGGTTATATAAAACACTTTTTGGATGTTGGTGTGGCATTATATCTTGGGAAGCAAGTACGTGTTGAGTGTCTTCATGAAGACCCCATGTTCGAGTTTAATGCCCATAAAAGAATCAACCATTATGGTGCATTGATAATCACACTGAGGTTGCTGTTAAGTTTTTCGAGTAAATGATGGTAGGCTACTAATTTTCCTCTTTTATCTTCTCCTAATACTAATAGAAAACATCTACTACTTTTTCTGAGAAAAAATAAACGCCCAAAAGTCATAAATAAAACCAATACAAATATGATAAATAGTGGAAGGGTTTTAGACCTAAAGAAACAAATTTTAGGACTTCCTGGTAAGTCTGAAGATGAATCCATCCATTCCCGAAGAAATACTCATTGAAATATTCTTATGTCTTCCTGTTAAGTCTTTAATGCGTTTCAATTTTGTTACCAAATTCTTTAATTCTCTTATTTCCGAATCAAATTTGATTGATACCCATAGATGTCGATCTGTGATCCGTCCCGGTGGAACAAAATTCGTTTTCCAAACAAGCGGAATTTATTACACGTCTGTTCAGCTAAAAGAGCATGAAAAAAACTCTGTTCAAATTCAGAGTTTTGATGCAATCCCCTTCAATATCTCTCATTTGAAGTGGCCTCGTTTAAATTGCGTTAACAGTTTATTTTGCATTTGGGGAACATTATCTAATCAACCTGCTGCAATTTTAAACCCTAGTACAAGAGAAGTACGATTTCTTCCCAGCCTAAATGATGATTTTTGTCTTTGGTATTATTCGTTTGGGTTTGAGCCTGAAGAAAAGAAGTACAAAATTATTGCGACAACAAATCATGTTCGAGGAAGTTACATAAAGCGCTGGGTTTTCACATTAGGCATAGACGAATCATGGAGAGAGGTTAACAGTTCCCTTCAAAATGTGTTCGGGATACCCGGGGTTTACATCAATGGAGTTATCTATAAGTTTGCTTTCCATAATGAATTTGTTATAGCTGGATTTGATGTTAAATCTGAAAATTTCAAATTCATTGTATTGGGGAATAATGCAATTCCGTGGTTCCATTACGAGTTAATAGAGGTGAAGGGTAAACTAGCAGCCATTCATCATAAAAAAGGCGCACATGAATATATCCACTTGCTTGTTTTAGAACAAACTCGAAAAGAAGATGAATGGAAGAGTCATGTCATTCAATTTCCTTCAACATGGAAGGACAAACAACAAGAAGTCATATTTTCATGCAGGTTTACGTCTTGGGATGGGGATATTTTATTTACCGCGAATTTGATGTCGGATACTTTATGTTTATGTTATGATGTCATGAGACAGAGTTGAAGAAAATTAGAAATTAAGGGGCTTCCTAAGTACCAAGGCATTTGTAATTACGTAGAAAGACTAGTTATGTAGAAATTAAGTCTCTTTCCATTTGAGAATTTTTGCAATTCATATGTTCTTTTATTGAATCATTTTGCAATCAAGGGTCTTCCTGAGGAGACCAGCATCTATGGCATTTATATACTGATAGTAAGGTTTATGGGATTTGTTAATTTTCAAAAAAATCTTTTTATTTTTAGCTTGTTCTCTTTTTTTGTCAAATATCTATACATCAATTTGAATTACTACTGAAATTTAGCTTGTTCTGTTTTATTGCATCTGTACAGCATACACATATGAGGACAGTTTGGCTAACTTCACTGTCAACTACAACAACCAAGGGTATCGCAAAATCTGGGCTTCGGGTTTGGCATAATGCATGATACAATTGAACTGGTCTCCATTTGTTTGTTTGTTCACTAGTCACGAGTCAAATTATTTGCTTTAGTCCCAACATGGAATGATATACCGTATACGGCCTTGTCATCCTGCACAGCACGTGATGGTCAGCTCTTTAACCGTTACAGTTTGTCCAACAAAATCGATGAGTATGTACCTCTGCTGCTAGCATTCCACACAATGTATGGGTAAATATATTCAGAGTAGTTTCCGCATTAAAAGTGAATTTTGGCCGAATGATGCAATGCATTGATAATAAATACATAACACAACAGGGCTAGTTTTTCCATAACGAGAGATCTTTCTACACGACTGAGCAAAGGAAGATGGAAAAGTCTCTATCTCCCTTTCCCAAACTGATAAATTTGATGGAAAAGTCTCTATCTCCGTTAATGGCTTATTTTGCATTTGGGAACCCTTATCTGCTGCAATTTTCAATCCCTGTACAAAAGAAGTAAGATTTCTTCCCGACCTAGATAAGGATATTGTTTGCCATAACTATTCCAAGCAGGTTTGCTTTTAGACTTCATGGAGCCATTGAGTTGGGAAATGAAGTAGCAGAACTATAGCTTAAGTCGAAACCAAATCATTCTGGATGAGGTGGCAGAACATGACGATTCAGATTATCATTCCGATTATATTTTTTTAATAACCAAGAAATATAGGAGAGCTAGCCAACACAAGTTTCAAACTCTGTAACTACTAAGTTTAATTTTTCTGAACATTAAGTCAAGTGTTGTATGTTTGTGTTATGATTTCATGTGAAAGAAAAAAGTGTTTTCTTTGTTTTCCACGCCGAGTTTTGAACGATACAAGAGCATGTTTTGATATATCACCATTGAGCCGGTTAAAAGTTCACTCCACCTGTTTTAGTTCGATTTGTTCATCGTTCTCCTCTGCATATAGTTCTAGTGATAGAGAGAATATATCATATATCTCATCGATTGTGCGAACCTGAGAGTTTATAACAGCTCTCAGCTACTTAAGTTTTTCTGTTTGCCTTAAGCTTTTGAGTTAAATGATCATATTCTTTCACATTAAAATTACTATATAATTAAGAGAAAGCTAAGATAATAACTTCATAAATTTATGAACCGACTTTATATATTACTCAACTTATATTTGCATCACCGGCAACATATTAGACTTGAAACCTGAAATTTTAAAAATTGAGGAGTTTAAGTTAAGATCTTTTAGGAAGGAGGTACAAAATACATTGATATATATATATATAAAAAAGGCAAAAGGGTCTGGTAGACCCTTGTACTTATATGTGTTTGTATTGTGAACCCTTTTACTTAATTATTTGTCAACTGAATTCTTTAACTCAATTAAAATGAACATTTTAAACCCCTCCAACCATGTGTGTAGTAGCTCACTTTCCTTTACATAAATGACATGTCACATCCACATAAAATATACTAATGCCATGTCATAATTATTTCATAATTATTTTTAAAATCATTAATCAAAATTGTTTGATAAAAGGTAAAATAATAAAATTTTAATTTATTCTTTAAATTAAAACTCCATACATTCTCTCACATTCCCACTGTTTTACGGCCAAAGTTGTCGCTGCCGTCACCATTTTTGCCAGCGAAACCACCCTCATTCTCTCCCTCACCTGCCTTCATCTCCGCCGCACATCATCACCATTTTCCTTTCCTCCTCCAACCTCCACAAAACCAACAACCTAAGCCACCGCACCTGCAGATCTAGCCAAACACTATTACCATTTTTGCCTTCATCTCCACAGCACACCATCACCATTTTCGATGCCATGATTAGACCCTCTCACCCTTACCTACCTCGTTCTCCTTTCCGAGCCAGCACCTCTCTCTCTCTCACTCCGCTGCGTATTAGTAGTCTCCGACGAGCACCACCAGCGCCGCTCTCTCCCTCTATCGGTGAATTAGTGGACTCAAGGAGGTGCACAAGATCTGCTAAATAGATGACAATAGATTGTGGAAAAGAAAGAAAAAGGAGTTGGGCAGGGGATGGAGATGGCTGAAAAAGAGGTGTAATGGGTGAAGAAGAAGGGGTTTTTTAATTAATTGTTTTTTTAAAAATATTTCTTTTATAATTTTTAATATTATTCAAGTAAAACTGCTATTCACTCGCCTTAAGAGGCGTGTAGTCACACACTTTTGCCAACTCAGACTTTCTAATGCCACATAAGTCTGGTCAATGGTCAGAGGGGTTTATTAAATTATGTTTTATTGAGTTTAAGGATTCAACTGACAAAGAGGTAAGCAGAAGGATCCACAATACAAACTCATACAAGTACAAGGATCCACCAAACCCTTTTGCCTATATAAAATAATCTTCTTAAAGATAAATATCAAATTGAATACCTAGAGGTTACTCACTAATATCTTTTCTTGTGCTTTTGCATTCTTGTTGTAATTTTGTGCTCCAATTCTTCTAACACCCTGGAAAACCATGTTGGATATTGAGTTGACAGCATTATGGAAAGTTCAATAACAAGTTCACAATCGTAACCCGTGAGAAATGCATATCAACTTATCATTGCTGAATCTTCTTCTTATCCTTGATCTAGCCCGAGTTGTTGCTTGTGGTGCCCCATCATCACCAGCACAATCTTTTGAGAGTGGAAATCCACATAGTCCATCATTCCTTTGGTATGAACTGTTCTCAAATGTATCAAATTGTTTTCCTTTGGGGATGCATCCAACAAGATGATTGTGAGAGAGATTTAAGACTTCAAGTGATGTGCATGAGGGATGCAAGTTGTTGTGGAATTTCTCCACCGATTTTGTTGGATGAGAGATGAAGATTGTCCGTCAAATGAAGAAATTCCAAGTTGGAAAGGTGGAAAAATCTTTCGAGAAGTATCTCATATAACTATGTGTTCCAAAGGTCTAGAGGAGTTAAATAAGAAGAGAAATTCAGAGGGATGGTGGAAGAGATGTCCACAAAGTTAAGATTGAGCTCTCTTAATTGGTTCAAGTTCTTAAGGATCATTTTAATATTGTGAGGTCCAATTCTAAGCCCATATGGATCATAATTTCATATACAAAGAACGTGTAATTTAGAAAGATAAGATATTTCAGAAGGGATTTGACCTGAAAAATCTGAATATGATAGATCGAGATGAGTCATGCTAGAAAATCCACCAAATTTAGGGGAATGTGTGATCCCGAGAAATCATTACCAGACAAATCAAGCCTTTTGAGATTGGAGAGGTTAAAAAGGCTACCATTGGAATGAAAGTTGCCATGAAGTCTGCTAGAAGAGAGGTTAAGCTCAATCACTTGCTGTCATGTCGCCTCATCACAATAAACTCCATCCCATGAGCAACAATTGATGCTCTTGTTCCATGATAGTGTTTTTGATTAAGCAGAAACATTTATAGTGAACATGTGCTTGAAAAATGTAGATGAGCAAGAGCTTGATCTTTGAGGCGCAAATGAGGTAAGGATGAGGATAAAGCAAGTTGTCAGAGAAAGGGAAATAGCATAAAAAATACAAATTTTACATAACTCATTTCTTCAACACTAAAATGTTCAAAAGTAATTAAGTAGATAGACAAGAAACCCTTGCTTTGTTCCTCTATTCAATAATTTTGATAAGGTATGTATAGCACAAATTGAGCAAAGAAATTTACTAGGGATAAAGAAAAAACATATCCCCCAACTTTGCTATTTGGAGCGGATATACCTCTCATTAAAAGCGTGGCACCCCCACTATTTAATAAATTGTGCATATATATTTTTGTTATCTAATAAATTGTGCATATTTACCATTTTCTTTAATAGACTGAATTAAATAAAAATGATCCTAAAACTGGTATTGATTGGTGTATAGACTTTGACAACAACATTTTAAGTCAAAAATCCTTCAAATTTTTGATTGGTTACTTGGTGTGTAGACCTTGACTTAAAGGTAAAAATTCACAAATTTAATTATTAGTTAGGATAAGGATATTGTTTGGTGTATAGACCTTGACAGCAACATTTCAAGTAAAAATAATCCATTTTTTATTTGTTAGGATAAAAAATATTAAGCTCAATTAAAGTTACTAGTCAAAAATCCATATTTTTGATTGGTTAGAATAAGAGTGTTATTTGGTTTATACACCTGATTGAATATTAACTTGACGATGATCAAACTTATATTCTAATAGTTTTAATGGATTTACATATTCCCAAGTCAATGCACGAGTCATTGCAAAAAAAAAAAAGTTCAAATAAAAGCTACAACAGAAAAATCTTGTCACTTGTAATACATTTTGTTTGACACCTTAGTAGACGAAAACATCACAAATCCAAGTCTCTATAAGTAGTGATCCTCAGCCATTATTACACATTATTAGTCTTACGTACCAAAGTATTATACAATACTACATAGCATAGTATAATGCATCGTGAAGATTAACTCTAATTTATCTGTATATAGTTAAGTAGGAATTAATTATTAATCAATTTAAATTTTTAGAAAAAAAAAAGTTTATAAGAGTATAAGGTGATGTATGGGCTTTGACAAGAAAACTTAAGCAAATAATTGGGATAAGGCACAATTACCCCTCTAGAATATGATCGAAATTTCAGAGACACACCTTAACTAAACTAAGGTCCTATTACCTCTCCGAACTCATTTTTTAGTAATTTTGTACACTTTTTGACTTACGTGACACACTCCGTGACTCCACATAGTTGAGGCGTGTGGGAGATGTTTGGATGCCACGTAAGCCAAAAAGGTGTACAAAATTACAAAAAAATGGGTTGGGGGGGGGATAATAGGACCGTGTGTCTCTGAGATTTCGCTCATAGTTTAGGGGGGGTACTTGTGCCTTATCCCTAAATTTTTTTTTTTTTTTTTTTTAGTTACAATAAGAATTTTATTTTATTTTTCACTCGGTGTTCGATGCCCGCATTGGACCTCCTACTAATCTGGATTGGACACTACATGGTCCATTCTGGGGGTGACATTCCCGATAAAATTTTCTCCATACTTAGGCTAAGATAAGAGTGTTAAGTGGTGTATAGACCTTGACTTAAAGATAAAAAAAAATCTAGTAAAAAATCATTTACAAATTTTGTGGGACTGATTCATAAAGTCCAGATAAACAAATATTGTGAATCACCAATTGATGTGATAAATTGAATGTAATTTTGATGAGGTATATTGTGAGCCACAAATTAAGCAAAGAAAATTCTACAAATGTTGCTTTGGAGTAATCATTTTCAAGAAGCTCATCTAGTCACTTTCAATCAAATTTTGAGTTGTCAATTACGTATTTACATTCTCTGGTGAAATTCTATTGAAAAAAAATATTTTTTAGACTATTATGGAAATAGTAAAAGTCAGATATCATTTAGAAAGTGTCTATGTATGACCCCTAGGTCACTTCGGACACTACTAACGCGGGATGCTTTATGCATCGGATAACCTCTTCTTTTTTTAGAGGAGAAAGAAGAAAAGTCTATAAGAGTGATGATTTGTGTATAGACTTTGACAAAAAAAATCTATAATCATCCAATGTGCATGAAGACTATTTAATATAACATTAGTCAACCAAGAAATAATTATTTCATCAATTTGAGTTCTTAGAGGAAAAAAGAGAGAGTATTATAAGAGTATTAGAGCTGTTTAGCATTGTTACTAAAAATTGCTAATTTCTGGAAGCATTTTTTTAAAAATAACTTTTCAGAAAAAAGGTTTTGAAAAAATAAATAAATTGTGTTTAGCTAATTCATTTGAAAAATATTTTTAATTTTTTTCTCAGCACAATAAAGAATCACTTTACTTTTTTCTCCCACATTTTATCTCCTCCCAAAATGCACATGTAAGGAATTCATCTGTGTTTGTTGAAAAATTCATTTTTTAATAAAAGAAGATAGTTTGTCTCAACAAATATATCATGCTCAATTCAAATATTTATTAAAATACTAATGATATTATGTAGAAATATTTAATCAATTTAAATTTTTAGATAAAGAAAAAAAAAGTCTATAAGAGTATAAGGTGATGTATGTGCCTTGGCAAGAAAATTTAAGTAAAAAATTCAAAAATAAAGTTTATTTTAGTTAGGATAAGAGTTTTGTTTTGTTTTCCACTTGGTATTTGATGCCATCATTGGACCCCCTACTAATCTTGATTGGACATACCGGACCCATTCTGGGGTGACGCTCCCAACAAGATTTTCTCCATACTCAAGACTAGTCACTGTCAATCAAATTTTGAGTTGTAATTACATATTCAAATTTTCTGGTGAAATTCTATTGAAAATCTTTTTTAGACTATTGTGGAAATAGGAAAACCCGGATACTATTCAGAAAGTGTTTCTGTATTACCCATAGGTCACTTCAGACACGGCTAACGTGAGATGCATTATGTATCGAACAACTTCTTCTTTTTAGAGGAGAAAGAAATAAAGTTTGTAAGAGTGATAATTGGTGTATAAACTTTAACAAAAAAAATAATCTATAATCATCCATTGGGCATGAAGACTATTTTACCTAACACTAGTCAAGTAAGAAATAATTATTTTATCTATTTAAATTATTGAAAAAAAGAAGAACAAGGAAGAGTCAAAGAGTATCAGAGCTTGTCTGACATTGTTGCTATTTTTAAATATAACTTTTCAGAAAAGTGCTTTTGAAAAAAAACACAATTTGTGTTTGACTAATTCAAATGAAAAATATTTTTGATTGCTTTCTCTGGACAATCAAGAATCACTTTACATATTCATTTTTTAACAAAAGAATGATAATTTGTTTAAACAAAAAATATCATGATCAATTCAAATATTTATCAAAATATTAATGATATTATGTAGAAATATTAGAAATTATGATAAATGAAGAGAGAATAGATTTGTGTTCAATTGACGTGTTATTAATAAATTTTAACAAAAGAATGCTTCATTGTTATCAATAGTTCACATTCTCAAGTTAATGCATATACATATTCAAATGAAAGCTACAACATAAAGTTCTACCAGTTGTAATAACCCGTCTATTTTGTTGTTACATTATTATAAACAAAGATGTCACAAAAAAAGTTTTTGTTGTGGCTATCTTGATAGCCCTACTGCCCTACACACAATTTTTTTCTTTATATTACGCCCCACCCCAACTCCCACCTCAAACCACCACAAAAAATAAAATATTATGAATATCTACTTTTGACCCTTGTTGGGCTAATCATCCTTACAAATATTGAGCTGTTTTTAGCCCAACAACCCAACAATTAACATCATCTCCAAAGTTCCACACAGTTGCCCAACCTCTACAAAATGAAAAAAAGAATACTCACAGAATTCTCACTAGTTTATGAGCTAATTACTTAGTTATACTCTAGTTTGCAATATTATGAATCTTATTAGATTTTGGTTGTTCAAATACATTTATCACAAGAAATACGAGGTTAAAATTAGGTGTAATTTGTTCTAGATACACTGTATTCAAGTGGATTCACATATAGTCGGGATACATAACAAATCTCACTCTCCTTCATACTATCTCGCTCATCACTCTCTTATGTATATGATATCCCATATACATAACAATCACACCGGATACATAAAATACATGTATCTGGTGAGTTTGTAGTGTGATTCACATATATCTGGGATACATGACTATCTCTCTCGCCTCTCTCCCTATTTTAGTGTGTCTGATGTAAAAATATATATACATCTAGGTGTATGTTCCTCAATATATGGTAAGAAATTCTAGTATATATAGTATGAATGTATGTCTTATGAGGTTATTTTCCCGATGAAAAATCATGATTTTTCGTTCTTATGTAGAGTTTTAACATTTGTAAAGAAAGTACCTAAATTAGTTTTTTCTTTGTTTGTCTTCCCATCCAGCTTGTGACTCCAAGCGGGCTTTTGATTTATTTATTCGGAGTTCTATCCGTCTAGTTTAGTTTGCTTTTTGCAACAACCTTCTATACAATGATATCTATTTCTAGAACTACGTCTTTGAACACGTTTCTCCGTTGATTGTATATCTAGTTTTGGTGAATTCAACAATACATTACACCAAAAGTTTTAACTTTCTTATAACCCCTAAATATTCAGCAAAATGATTGTTGTCAAGAATTCAACATAGCAAAATTCTCAGACAATTTCAACAAAAACCCATTCAACAATTGTCCAACAAGTTCTTGAAGAAATGCTAAAAAAAACAAAAAGAACTTGATGACCAACCCCTTTACAGCTCTTCATCTTTAAAGTTCTCACCTATTTGCAATTCTTCAACTTGGCCAATGATTAATTAAGGGCATAACATATTTAACTTGGCTTCAAATTTTAACTTTGACCTTAAACTTTCAAAATGCACAAAGAGACACTTTAACTGTCCAACTCTTAAATAAAAATAACTTCCCCTTCTTCTCTCTCAAATAGTATTCATCCCTAACTCCATAAATTTGATTCCCCTATTAGACAAACAAAACCAAAATAACTGAAGAAACAAGTCTCTTGGATCTCCCGCAAAGAAAATTCGATATTCACCAGCAACAAAAAAATAAAATTACATCAGAATTGCACAACAACAACACTCTAATTGTAGCAGAAATCAGTAGCGTACATTAGATTTTTTGAAAGGGGTGTCGCCTCGGGGTGGATCTAGGTACACCCAAGGGGTGTCACGTGACTGACACTGCTTTGGCGGAAAAATTTACTATATATATAATTAAAGGAAAAAAAGATATATAGATATATTGAACCACTGCTTAAAGAAAGCTGCAGTCATTGCAGATAAAAGTTTGTGAATTTTTATTTTGAATTCCCATCCAATTTAATGACTCTGAGTTGGTTCCAAATACTAAAAGTTGTTTTAATTGTTCCACTGAGACTATTGTTGCTTAAATCCAACACCTTAAGTTGTTCACTCATTCAAGTGGAGTGATTGTAGGATTTGCAGACCACTTACATTGGATGAAAAATCTAAGATTTCAAGTTGCGTCCAACTTCTGTTAAAGGATAAGCACTCAAGTCGGCCATCAAAGCTGATAATAAAATGAGCTTTCCAACTATCAAGAACTGGGAAATTGGTCTGGTTATTATGAAGGAGCAAAACTGTTATGAATGGGCCTAGACCAGTATTGGCAAAGAAGCCCAACACCGGATTAAGTGGCTATGTGTGGGATCCGGGTTGATAAATAGAGACTTGTGAGAACAAAATAGGTTTATGAGTATTATGATCATGCTTAGGCAAAGTCTGTATCTCTCATCCTGCTTTCTCTAAGTCTAGTTCCTCGTCTCCTTCTTCCGTCGATCCTAGTTCTTACTTTCAATATTTCTGTATTTGTGTTTGGGCTTTTGCCTTTTGAGTTGTTGCATTTACTTGGTGGAATTGTAATTGATCTTTAGCCTAATTAATATAGTTGAGAAACGAGTTAGAGTTATCGTTGGATTCGAGTTCATTACTTTGGTGCTTTCATCGATCGTATTCCAATGGCTGTGGTGTTGCTTGATCGATTTAGTGTGGGTAATCCAGAAGGGTGGATTTTTTGAGCGGAAGGGTATTTTACCTACCTTGGCTTCTCCCAGAAGGACTGGCTACCTCTTCCTTCCTTTTACTTTGATGGTGAAGCTCTTATTTGGTTCGATGGGTTGTTTCACAACAAACAATTCTACGATTGGAACCATTTCAAGCAATTTCGACAGTGGAGTTTCACAAGCTCAACAGAGGTTGTGGCCTGTTTTGACTCCATTAGCGTAGCACCTATAGCTCTGCCAGAAATTCTTCATGCTGCAATTGAATCTGATTTAGCCAATAGAAAACAAGAGGAGGCCACAGAATCGAAATATGCTTCTGATTTGGATGGTGAAAACTTACGACCTGCGGATAATTCTAAAGTCCCTCTAGAGATCTTTGTCGCTTCCATCGGTAATTTTTTGCACCCCACTGATTTTACTTCCTCGATTGTGTTATTTGGTAGCAATTGTGATGGGGATACACCACTTGAAATCAAAATTAATGAGGAGGACTATTCTAAAAGCTTTGCCTGTATGGTGTTTGCTGAAATACCCTATAGAGAAATTGACATGGACTTTAAACATTCAATACCAAATGCCACCCAGGTGTTCGAGAAAAAAATCTCATAACTGCTGCTCTAAGGTACTTGCTAATGAATTTGATATGGATGATGACAACTCAGAGAAAGACAAGTTGCTAGCTAAAATATTCCTACAAGATATATACTGGTTGCCTAGTCAAAATGTCAAAGTGTTTTTACTGGGACAATATTCTGAAGCAAGGGATACTGGATTACAAAAGTTTGGTTATGTGGACGAATGGTTCGATACATTCCAGGAATTTATCATAGCTTTAGAATACGAGCGTGGTGTTTCAATAAAAGAACTTCACTCTAATGATAGCAATGTGAGAATCTTCGAATTTAATGTGTCACCAAAGTTGGCGTGTGAGGTTTTGGAGCAGGCAATGGGTAGCCATGTGGTAGATGTGAGAACACAAAAAAAGGGACAACGTTGAGCTCTCATTCAAATTTTGTGTGCAATATACTTATGAAGACTCTGAAAAAGCTTCCGCCGACCAACTATTCTATTTGGAGTGTGAATCTGCAAGCTCATTTTTATTATTTCTCAATAGGTTTTGTTGTTTATCACACATTTTTGAATCTTCCATTTGATCCTGGTATACCGGATACTCCTCTATTCTATGGTGCCGACAAGACTATGGTTACAACTAGTCGTTTTCTTTATACTTATATTTTAATAGCTGCATTGTGGGGTGAAGTAGTTTGTGGCCTTGGGCTGAATCATGTAAGCACTGCTGCAATACCAGTTAAAATTTTTAGTAGTGCCCTGGAGGTTTTCTTAGCATCCAATCCAGTTATTCTAGTGCGACATATGTGGATAAAGCAGAGGGATTTGCTACTTGAAGACATTGGTCCAAATAGTGCTGATATTATCCCTTCAGAGAATTTTAAATCTTTGTCGGTGATGTCAGTAGTAAGATCAATATTGCCCATCATATTTAGTGAAAGGTATCGCGACAGAAGATACTATGAAGGAGACAAGTACATTGACATGACAATAAAACTATGTCAAGAAAATTCTTTAGAAGTTTTTAAATTTGATCCTGCCACATGGAGACTCAATGTTCAGTTATTAACTAGATCCCTTACAAACTTTCAACTGTGTATTGCTCTACTGGAGCCGCATGAGAAATGTCTAACCTTTTTTCTACCAAAGTTGATTGTTGCTAGTGCAAGTGGTTATGCTCGCCTATGTGATTATGCGTGTATCCGCAAGATAAATAACACACAATCAAAAGTTATTTTCTTGGCGGACATGGTACATATCAATGGCTTGGTTGCTGCTAAGGTTATATGTTTTTCTTTTAAATATGCAATTGTTGTTGCGTGTTCTACACCATTTATGGGTGGTCAAGTTTATGTTTTCGTTGTGTTGGACAAGAGCTTCTTTGCCTTCGAGGATTTTGATAATGAGCAGCACTTATTTGTTGATGATCCCATGTGGGTTGATGTTCTGAAAATTATATTGGTTCACATTGGTGGAGATTGCACTACTAAAATTATCCTTGACTCGAACCTTGAGGACAAGGTTCTTATTGAGGACGAGAGTATTGTTATGAATGGGCCTAGACCAGTATTGGCAAAGCAGCCCAACACCGGATTAAGTGGCTATGTGTGGGATCCGGGTTGATAAATAGAGACTTGTGAGAACAAAATAGGTTTATGCGTATTATGATCATGCTTAGGCAAAGTCTATATCTCTCATCCTGCTTTCTCTAAGTCTAGTTCCTCGTCTCCTTCTTCAGTCGATCCTAGTTCTTACTTTCAATATTTCTGTAGTTATGTTTGGGCTTTTTCCTTTTGAGTTGTTGCATTTACTTGGTGGAATTGTAATTGATCTTTAGCCTAATTAATATAGTTGAGAAACGAGTTAGAGTTATCGTTGGATTCGAGTTCATTACATCTCTTTGTTGGTGAGATTCCGTAGAGGTCGAGGAATGGTCCCTGTGAGATTACATGATCTCATGTCCAATTCAACAAGTGAAGTTAGATAACAGTTTGTTATCGCATTAAACATTAATTCCAACTATAACAGAAATCCCGAGGTCTGGTGGTGCAAGTTTCAGCTGTATCCATGAAAATATTTCCAACTATGTGGGAATCCAGCTTAATGAAAATGCAACTCCTAAAAAAAATACTTATTACTAATTTTCCTTTTTATCTCCTCCTAATACTAATAGAAAACGTATATACTATTTTCGTTTGAGGAAACTAAACGCCCTAAAGTCATAAATAAAACGAATACAAATTCATGAATAATGGTAGGCATCCAACTTTTAAGGGCTAAGTGTGAAATGAATGCATCAATTCCTCAAGATATAGTCATTGAAATATTTCCATGGCTTCCTACTAAGTTTTTAATGCGTTTCAAGTGTGTTACCAAATTCTTTAATTCTCTTATTTTCGATTCAGATTTTACAGATATCCATAGATGTCGATCTCTGACCCGTCCCGGTGGTAAAAAATTCCTTTTGCACGGAAGTAAATTTTATTACAGTGCTGATCAGCAAAAGGAAGATGGAAAAAACTCTGCCTCCATTCTTCAAATTGAGAGTTCTGGTGAACTACTCTTCCATGTATTGAGCAGCGTTAACTATTTATCTTTAATTTGGCAACCATTCTCTGTGCAATCTGCAACAATTTTAAACCCGAGTACAAGAGAAGTGAAATTTCTTCCCAACCTAAAAGAAGGTTTTTCTTTGTGTCACTATTCATTAGGTTTTGAGCCCGAAGAAAACAAGTACAAAGTTCTTTCGACAACAAAATATGATCAAGAAGGTTACATAAAAAACAGGGGTTTCACTTTAGGCATAGATGAATCATGGAGAGAGACTATAAGCATTCCCCCTCCTATTTTTTGGAAGTCCGACATTTGCATCAATGGAGTTATTTATAAGTTTGTTTTCCATAACGGATTTTCTGTAGCTGCATTTGATGTTAAGACTGAAAATTCCAAACTTATTGAATTGGTGGATGAATCTCAATGGTGGAATTATGAGTTAATAAAGGTGAAGGGTAAACTAGGAGTCGTGGTATATGAAAAATGGCCAGATGGACATATCCACTTGCAGGTTTTAGGACAAACTCAGAAAAAAGATGAATGGGAGAGCCATACCATTCACTTCCCTTCAACATGGAAGGACATACAACCCAAGGTCATATCATCCTGCACGTCCGGTGATGGAGAGATTCTATTTACCGCGTATTTAAAGTCGGGTGTTTTATGTTTGTGTTATGATATCACGAGACAGAGTTGGAGAACATTAGAAATCAAGGGGCTTCCTAGAAAGTGTTGCATCAAAGGCACTTGTAGTTATCAATAGATACTTTATCAACCACGAATCATAAAGGGATATTGTTAGAATGTGTGTGTCCACTATCAGTCAATGGACCAGGTCCCTTGACACAGCAAGAACAACAATAATAAGTAAATGCAATAATGAAAACAACACCAGCAGTTTCCGTGGAAACCCCCTTGCTCAAGGGCGGTGAAAACCACGACCTGTACTCACAGGATTTCAATCCAAAATCCATTTCACTCAAATAGAATAACGATTCAGATTACAGACTCTTGTAACCTAGGAATTTAACTCTAAATACCTTCCCCCCCTCAGTGTAGCAACTCTACTACAAAGAAAGAACTAAGCAATAACTCTATTGCCCACTAAACCACCTAACTCTAGATGATTTAGACTTAAACTAAGCAACAACTATGTTGCCCACTAAACCACCTAACTCTAGATGATTTAAACTTCAACTAAGCAACAAATTTGTTGCCCACTAAACCACCTAACTCTAGATGATTTGTACTTCAACTAAGAAACAACTTTGTTGCCCACTAAACCAATTAACTCTAACTGACTTAGGCTTTTTGACTGAACCAAAACAATGATCTAATTCCTTTATAACACAGGAACAGATTTACAATTTAAGCACATAAGACACAAAGCTCAAAATACAACAAAGACGCTTCAACACTCTATCAGGTCCCTTTGTTGAGCATGAGCAATGTTCTTCCTGAAAGATGACCTTTTCTTTTTGAGCTTATGAATTTTCAGAAATTCAACACTTTGTTTGCCAAAACTTGGGTTTGTGTGTTGAGAAGAGACTATTATCAAAATGGACACAAACCCTTGGGACGAGGCCATTGGCTTAGAGCCTACTGTTCTGAAAAGCTGTGCACCAACCACATCAGAGTTGGCAGCTTTTTGACAGTTATCTTTCATCCTTTTCATGTACGCAGTATTTCCGGGACCAGGTCCCTTGTTGTGTTCTTTGATGCTTGAGTTCTTGAAAAAGACTTGATAACTCTCTTTCTTTTTGAATGAATAATGTTGTTTGTTTATTGTTGTATATATCAATTACCAACAAGGGTTTTGACCACTGAAATAAACAACTTCGTCCGCCCTTCCTATTGGTGAAGTACGTTGCACATTTCACCAACCAACCTGACAAGACAGCTGTAAACATAGCTTTATAGCTGTACACCACTTTGAATCTGGACGAGAGCACTCTTTCTGGGACCGGGTCCCTGCATTTGTGAGGATCATCAAAACACCTAGAATATAACATTTTCTCCCTTTTTGATGATGACACACAAATATTCCTTACGCTGAGTTTATTCATTCATTTCCTCTGTCGTCAGTCCCAATACCAGAAGACCCTTTTCTTGGATCTGGTCCCTTGTTAGATCCCTAAGTTTGTTAAATCATCAAAACTTAACATCAGCTCCAAAATAGCATTTTCCCCCTTTTTGATGATAACAAACTTATTCGCCTTCTTCCCCCTTTCACCAGTTCCCCCTATCAGCATGACTTTTCAGGTAACTGGATTGGTCCCCTTTTTTCATCATTTCCGAAGTTTGTTAAATCATCAAAACTTCACATCATCAATAAAATAACATTTCCCCCCTTTTTGATGATGACAAACTTGGCTTCTTCTTCTTCCCCCTTTCACCAGTTCCCCCTATCAGCAACATGACCTTGTCCTCTTCAGGTAGCTAACATTGATCTCATACATTGATTCCCCCTATCAGCAACATGACCATGTCCTCTTCAAGTAGCTAACATTGATCTCATACCTTAACAAATTTTCCCCCTTTTGACATCATAAAAAAAGGTTAAAGCAGTATACCAAGTTGACAGAGATGTAGTTCAAGCAAATTCATGGTCACTTGGGCAACACTGAGCATGAGTAAAAATGCATAAAGTAATGAGACAAGTCAGTAGAAACAAGAAATTTTTCATTCATAAATAAAAGATTAGCAATCAAAGCATTGCAAATATTATTACGAATGAGAACCAGGACAATACCCACTATGTTTCGATAGAAAAAAGAGGAACGAGAACTGACACTAGAGTTTAGGAAGAGAGGGGATGGCTTAGGAGCAAGGGATTGAACGAATAGGATTAGTAGAGCATGTCCCTTAGCATGGTTTTTTCAGAAGCCTCTCTTGAAGTTCAGCATTCTTTGTTGCCAAGGCTTCATGTTGAACCTTTTAGGGCTGCCAGTTCTTTTCAACCTGGTCCCTCTGATTGTGCTTTCAAAAGTTAAGCCTACAAACAAACTATTTTAGTATCCCTGTTAGCAAGAGCAACTGTTATAGCTTCCAACGCAAGTCTGAGTTTCTCATGACAGAAAGATTGGTAAACTCAAACTTACTCAAGGCATCCGAGATGAATAGATCAATAGCTGAGGAACCATTTCAAAAAAAAAAATCATTTTTTTTAACGTCACTCACCCTCCTATTCAGCATACTTTGAGTTCTCAGAATATCAACCATTTTCTCTTTGAACGTCATCTTTTCCACCTTCTTCTTTTTGCTTGCTGGACCTGGTCCCTCTTCACACTCAAAAATTTCTTCATCGAAAAATTCTCCAGTAGGAACAAAGCCTTTAAACATTTGAAGTGTTTTTGAGAGAGGAGAAAATAGGGTTTTGAAAATTTCTGATTTTTTGAAGGGGATTTGAATTTTCTGGGGAGATGGAAAGAAATATGGAGTATAAAGGAAGTGAAAGGGTGTATCATGTGAAAGGAAGTGTCATCTTGGTATTCAAATGATGGGACAACGATCAGATACCTGAATGACAGACATGTGACAATTGCAACAGTTCTCATGCATAATTCAGAATGCAATGTTAAGAGTGCTAACCTTCAAGAACAGACCGGGTCCTTATCTGTAGTTTGAATGTGATTGCCTGGATCTGTCTTGACCTTGCTTTTCCTTTAGCCCTTTTGCCATGTGTGTATACCTACAAAAGGTATGAGACTGAATTTGCTAAAACATACATAACTGAAAAACAAGGATACCTGCTCCCTTTGCATAGTCATGAGAGGGTTGATTGCTTCAGGCAGGATCTATTGAGTGAAGTTTCAGCATCCTCAACTTCAATTTGTTTATCTCGACCAGGTCCCTCGTCAGAGCTTTTGTGAAGATATCATCGATTTGATCCTTGGTCTTACAGAATTAGAATCTGATATTTCTTTTCTCATCATGATCCCTCAGAAAGTGATGTCTCACATCAATATGCTTAGTCCTTTTATGGTGGACTGAGTTCTTAGCTATAGTGAGAGCACTCGTGATATCAAACAAGAGAGGGATAGTATGAGTAACCACTCTAAGAACTTCAAGCTGTTATTTGATCCACATGAGTTGAGCACACCAACCTGCATCTGCTACATACCTTGCCTCAGTTGTTGAAAGAGCAACAAAATCTTGCCTTTTTAGTTCCACATGAAATGAGGGATGAGCGCAAAAAAATAAGACATTCTGAGATACTCTTTCGATCAACTTGATACCCAGCATAATCAGCATCACATATTCCTCCAAATCAAAAAGTCTCCTGATGGACAGAATAGAACCAGGTCCCTATCTTCTTCAAATGTCTCAAGATTCTCTTAGCAGCCTTCAAATGTGATTCCTTTCGAAAAGTATGGAATCTCTGAACTAGGTCCATGTGCCCATGAGAGTATCAATTTTCTTGACATCCATAATATGAAACTTCTTCAGTAGCTTCTCTGAGCTGGAACCAGGTCACTCTCTTTGTTCAGACATCAATTGCCCTGATCACACTGTGCTATCTTCTTCCCTTTAGCTAAGTCATTATGAGTGTATATATGTTCTTGACAAAATGTTCCTTGCTTAGGACTTTAGCGAAGATGTCAGCCACTTGATCTTTCATTTTGCAAAACTTCATGATGACATGACCCATTTTTAACATTGTCTTGACTTCAAGTATTTTAAGCCTTTTGAGCAGCTCCTTGATGTACTTTTCTTGACAAGCGAAGGTACCTTTAAAGGTTTGTTTGATCTGTAGCTCTAAGAAGAAATCTCCATCATGCTCATTTAGAACTCACTACCCATGAGTGCGGCAAACTCTCTTTTGAAGACATTGTTGAAGAGGAACTTAGACAACCTATCATCTTATTACGGAAATAAGTGTCATGCTTTGCTTCTTTCAAACTGAAGGTTTGATCAGCTTCTTTCTTCTCACCTTCAGAATCTGCTTTATCAGTTTGAACTTCATCATCTTTGTTCAACATTTGTCTACCGGACCAGGTCTCTCATCAGGTTCATTATCTGCATCAGCTTCTTTGGGATTGCTGGATTCGTGAAGATGATATTCTTCAGCAAGCTCACTATTTAGACCATCTCTCTAAATCTGAAGCAGCTCTTCCATCTCAGAATCTTCTTTGTTTTGCAACTTCTCAATTCTTCCAGAGTACTCATCAAAAATCACATGAACACTTTCTTCAATGCATAATTTTTGTTTTTATACACCCGATAAGCCTTGCTGGAGGAAGAATATCCCACAAATACTCTTTCAACATCATTGAGATCAAACTTCTCAACATCATCATTTTGGTCACAGAACATGTAGTATTCACCACTTAGGCCTGAAGGTTCTTTGGAAGATTAAAAGCCTGCTTATTCCACTTGAAGGATGGTCTGATCTGCTTCTCTTGAACACAAGCATCACAAACTTTGTCAGCTGCAAATTTTATTTTGGGCAGCCAACGTACCTGGTCCCTTGACACAAGTTTGTTTAGTAGAGAAGCCCTCACATGGCCAAGTCTCCTGAGTCATTGATCAATATTCTCACCTTGAGCACTAAGGCAAGTGAGACTTTTACTACGAGCAGTGTTCAAGTCAGCAATATGCTTGTTCTTGCATCTTTTTTTCTGTCAAGATCATCACCCGAGAGACCAAATTTGTGACACACATTTATCTTATAAGAACTTAACTTCATTTTGTTCATCACAAAATCTGTGTAACACTCGAAAGATTGTACTTCAACCATTGACATAGTACACATCCTCAATGGTGTGTTCCACAAACTTCGCAAATATGCCTACACCAAGAATATACCCGTTCTTGCCATCGTCAAAAGAGACACCTCCACCTTGAAGTTCCTTGAGAGACAGGAAGTTTTCAGTTTTCCCAGTCACGTGCTTTGAGCATCCGCTATCCATGAACCAACACTGACTGATAAAAGAGTGATAAGAGAATTATTTGTCCAGTGAGGCAGACTGATTTTCTTCAACTTAGGACTAGAAGCAAGACCAGGTCCCTTCTTCTGCCTGTCTCTCTGTTTGGAATAGTTTGAAGAACTTTCTTGAGTTTTCTTCCAAGCTGGACACTCCTTCTTCATATGACCATTTCCCCCGCAATAGAGGCACAAAAGATTGTCAGACACTGACACATACTTGCTATGGGGATTATAAGGAGAACCTAGGTTCAAGCTTTCTAAGCCCCTCCCATCATTTTGGCCTTGGCTCGTAAGATTGACGAGCAACTTCGAGGAAGTGGTCCATTTAAGAGATTTTTTTAGTTTTTCTTTGAGGCTGACCAGGTCCCTTTCTAACTGATCATTTCTCTCCAATGCCATAGCCAGTTTCATTTCAGAAGTATTCAAGCTAGTTTCTAGCTCGAGTTGTAGACTACTAGCTTCACTCTTCCCTCTAACACAGTTATCACGTAATTTCTCCTTAAGTTCTAAAATTTCAGATTCCAGAACCATCATTCGTTCTTCAATTACGGACATTTGAGAGACCAAGGCTACCTTTTCATCATGAAAGATATCCAGACTGTTATTCTTGACATCTTTTTCATTGGTCAACTCAGTGATTGAGTCAATCAAGACAGCCACTAGGTTTCTCAATCGTTTAACAGAATAAACATGCAAGTTCTGTTTAAAGTCAGAAAGAGTTACCTCATTTTCAGCTTCTTCATCATCAGATTTTTGCCATAAAGGCAAACATTTCATCAAAGATAACATCAACGTCTTTCACTGCAAGAATGGAGGCATCTTCAAGATGTTCAGACTCTTCTGAGTCACTTAAGGTGTCTCCCCAAACTGCAAGGGCTTTCTTCACAACATAGTACACAACTGATTTTCTTCCGCTCTTATCAGGAACCAGGTCCCTTATCTTGTCCTTTTCTCCTCCAACCTTGACATAGTATTTGTATTCAAGTTTATGCATGGGGCAATCTCTGATGAAATGCCCTGGTTTTCCACACTTGTGGCATACGTCACGTGTATTAGTAGCCATGCTGGAGTTCCCTGTCTTCCTAAAGCCTTCATGTTTCCTCACCAATTTTTGAAATATTCTAGTGAGATATGTCGTGTCTTCATCATCTTCAGAAGTATCACCAGAAGTCACTTTTAGAGCTAGTGACTTGTCCCTCTTTATTTCCTTGTTTGCCATTTCTTGATTTCTGTTCATCTCATGAGTTTGAAGATTTCCAATCAAGGCATCCATTATCAGCACTTTCAAGTCATTTGCTTCAGTGATAGCATAAACCTTACTGTCCAAGACTTAGGAAGAATTCTGAGAATCATCCTGACTTGTTTATGATTGTCCTTCCTTCAGGTTTAGCGGAGCAATAATTCTTCCACAAGATTCTCTCTAGGTGTTAACCAGTTAGAGAACCCAGGCTCTAATACCAATTGTTAGAATGTGTGTGTCCACTATCAGTCAATGGACCAGGTCCCTTGACACAACAAGAACAACATTAATAAGTAAATGTAATAATGAAAACACCACCAGCAGTTTACGTGGAAACCCCCTTGCTCAAGGGCGGTGAAAACCACGACCTGTACTCACAAGATTTCAACCCAAACTCCATTTCACTCAAACGGAGCAACAATTCAGATTACAGACTCTTGTAACCTAGGAATTTAACTCTAAATCCCTTCCCCCTAAGTGTAGAAACTCTACTACAAAGAAAGAACTAAGCAATAACTTTATTGCCCACTAAACCACCTAACTCTAGATGATTTAGACTTTAACTAAGCAACAACTTTGTTGCCCACGAAACCACCTGACTCTAGATGATTTAGACTTCAACTAAGCAACAACTGTGTTGCCCACTAAACCACCTAACTCTAAATGATTTAGCCTTCAACTAAGTAACAACTCTGTTGCCCACTAAACCAATTAGCTCTAACTGATTTAGGCTTTTTGACAGAACCAAAACACTAATCTAATTCCTTTATAACACAGGAACAAATTTACAATTTAAGCACATAAGACACAAATCTCAAAATACAACAAAGACGCTTCAACACTCTATCAGGTCCCTTTGTTGAGCATGACAGTGTTCTTCCTTGAAGATGGCCTTTTCTTTTTGAGCTTATGAATTTTCAAAAATTCACAACTTTGTTTGCTAGAACTTGGGTTTGTGTTTTTAGAAGAGACTATTATCAAAATGGACACAAACCTTTGGGACGAGGCCATTGGCTGAGAGCCTGCTATTCTGAAAAGTTGTGCACCAACCACATCAGAGTTGGCAGCTTTTTGATAGCTGTCTTTTCGTCCTTTTCACGTACGCAGTCTTTCCGGGACCAGGTCCCTTGCTGTGTTCTTTGATGCTTGAGTTCTTGAAAAAGACTTTCTAGCTCTCTCTCTTTTTGAATGAATAATGTTGTTTGTTTATTGTTGTATATATCAATTACCAACAAGGGTTTTGACCACTGAAACAAACAACTTCGTCCGCCCTTCCTATTGGTGAAGTACGCTGCACATTTCACCAACCAACCTGATAAGACAGTTGTAAAGATAGCTTTATAGTTGTACACCACTTTGAATCTGGACGAGAGCACTCTTCCAGGGATCGGATCCCAGCATTTGTGAGGATCATCAAAACACCTAGAATATAACAGATGCATTATTGATTAATCCATGACTTATAGGGCTACACAATGAGTGCCAAACTGTATCAATTCTCTATCGTCATTCGCAAAGATTATAATTCTTGAGAAGCCTAAATAAGATGAATTCAAGGATCTCGGAAATATCCCAAGCAGTTGGGTGAATTCTCTGTTCAAAAATAGCCCGACTAGTTTGGTGTATTCTCTATTCAAAAGTAGCCTGAGTAGTTGGGTGTATTCTTCATTCAAAAATATAGTGGTGATAGGAATTTGAGCAAGAGGATTTCAGAAATAATATTTGAAATACTCTCATGGCTTCATGTTAAGTCTTTATTACGTTTCAAGTGTGTTACAAATTTTTTTTAATTCTCTTGTCTTGGAATTAGATTTTGTGAATATCCATACTTGTGGTTCGACGACTCGTTCTGGTGGAACAAAATTCAGTTTTCTACACTGCAGAGCAAAAAGAAGATGGAAAATTCAGTTATTTCTAAACATATCTATGTGTTATAACTCTGTAATTACATATTCTTAATTATACACAACTCTTCTTTGTGGATCCTGATTTTCTTTTTCTTTTTCTTTTATAGTTGAGAAATCCCCGAGGGCTGGTGGTGAATATTTCAGCTGTATCCATGAAAATGTTTCCAATTGTGTGGGAATCGCGCTTCAAACTGAATGTAGATGGCTATAGTAAAGGAAATCCCGGTAGTGCAGGTGGTGGTGGAGTTCTTAAAGACTATGTTGGTCACATGCTTATGGCCTTTCAGTGCTTATTTTCGTTGTCACTCAAATAATTATGTTGAGGCTCAAGCTTTCAAAATTGGAATAACTTGGTGCCTGGATCACAACTTCTCTAAAGTCAATATTGAAAGTGGCTCATATATATTTAGAGCTAATACACCCTCAATTTTGCTATTTAGAGCAGATACACCCTCGTTATGAAAGTGACTCATATATATCCTACTATTATATCAGTGTCTCACATATACCCTTTTCCTCTAACGAAAGTGAAAAGAATAATTTTAATTTAATTCTTTAATTTTTTTTATTAAAAGAAAAATAATTCAACAGGGGTAATTTTTTCTATTGACTATTTTATTCATCTACTAATTTGCATTTATTATTTTGAAGGTCAATTTTTTTTTTCATTCATGTATAATAAAATTACTAATAAATGCCTCAATTTTTTCTTACAAAATATAAAGACTAAATTAAAATATAGCAAATTTATTTGGAACTTTTTAATATTTTTTCATTTACCCTTATTTCTTTTTATTTCTCCTATTTTTATACTTATGAATGAAAGAAAAAATAATAATAAGAAACTCAAATAATAATAATCAAAGAAGTCAAAAAATAATTATGTGTGAAAAATATCAAATACATGATTTCTTAAAAAATTTAAAAAATAAATATAAAATTGTTTTTCCCTTTTTTAACGGTAGGTAGAGGTGTATGGAAGAGGGGGTCATCGGGTTCAGTGAACCAATGCTCCCCTCCCGAAATCATATATAGTAGTATTATATTATTTATTTATTTTTAATAAATATAGATGTGTGAATCCACACTCAAAGTATCTTATAATGCGACGATGATTGGGTGCACCTCTCAGTCAGGTTAGAAATTTGAAGTTTATATCTTATTTTTACACTCAAAGTATCTTATTTTTACACTTATGAATGAAAGAAAAAAAAAACTCAAATAATAATAATCAAAAGAAGTCAAAATAATTTATGTGTGAAAACAAATATCAAATACATGTTTCTTAAAATATTTATAAAATAAATTTAAAATTATTTTTTTTCACTTTTGTAACGGTAGCTACAGAGGTGTATGCAGAAGGGGGTCACTGGGTTCACGTGAATCCATGCTCCCCTCCCGAAATCATATATAATAATGTTATTTTTTATTTTTTGGTTAAATATAGATGTGTGAACCCACACTCGAAGTATCATATAATGCGACGATGATTGGGTGCACCTCTCAGTGAGGTTAGAAATTTTATTTTTCTTTCTAAAATTGGGTAACACCTCTCTAAGTGGTTATTGATAGCACTTTTGACATTTTAATAAATTAAGCATTTCAATTTTGGACCTATAATTTTGAAATTTTAATTATTTTTAATTATAATAACCTAAATGTCAAACCGATTAGATCCACCTTTTAATAATAGTGAACCCATCATCCAAAATCATGGATACGTCTCTGGCGGTAGAGGTATATGTAATCTACTTTTGTAACAGTAGGAATATCCATCAACCATTTTCGTAATGATAAGGGTATATGTAAGTCAATTTCATAACGAGAGTATATTAACCCCCTACCCCACCCCCACCACAAAAAAAAAACGTTCTTTGTTTTTTTTTTAGTTTCCTAGTTGTAGTTGTAGTCCTAGTCTAACTACAAAGAAACCAAAAAGAAATAAAAGTATGGAGAGGCAAAAAGAGAGTTTCTGAAAGCATTAAAAACTATGGAGAAGATGAAGATGAAATTTGGAAGAAGACAATTCTCAATTCCTCATGAAATAATGTTTGAAATATTCTCATGGCTTCCTGTTAAATCAAAAATGTGTTTCAAGTGTGTTTCCAGATTATGTAATTCTCTTGTATTTGAATCAGATTTTGTGGATATGCATAGATGTCGTTCCAGCGGAACAAAGTTTTGTTGGGTATATAGCAAGAGTTAATGGAAAATGAAGTGAAGATGAAAAGAGAGAAACTTGAAAGTTTCTCTTATGCTTTAGTAAAAAGGCATTTCTCCCTTATTGGTGGTGGAAAGAAAAATTGAAGTGCTTAAATAGAGAAACACTTTTATTAGTTATTAAAAGGGTTGGAAAGAGGGACCCCCCTCGCGCCGTCGTCATCGTCACTCGGCTCGGCTTCGGCTACGGCTACGGCTATGGCTACGGCTTTGGAAAATGATCGAGAGATTATTTTTTGCACAAAGTTTGTTTTAATTAATTAGCCGAAACATCCCGACCCGACTCGAATGTCAGCGACCCGTTTTATTTAAAACATTTTTCCATTTTATTTGAATTTCCCACTGTTGGAGATGACTGTTCTGAAAGGTTGCAACTTTCAGGAATAGCCATGACCGTTTGAAAGGTTGTAAAATTTCATGAATGGTCGTGTGGATTCTGAAAGATTGCAACCTTTCGGAACTAGTGCTTCTTGGCTATAAAAACCCTGTGAATCCTCATATTTTTACTTAAGAAATTTTTTACTTCTTCTTCTTCTGCACTAATTTTATTCGTGTACTTTACTGCCGTTGAGTGGCTCGCTGACACCAGAGTTTTGGGTATCAATACATTGGTGATTAAGATCGTTCTATCCTGGGAGGATATATTCCAATTCAAACCTCGGATACTAAAGGGGAATAATTTCCTTAAGGAGACACTGTTGCATTCAATGGGCTCGATTTTCTTTCCATTCAGTTTCATACAGATTCTGGTACGTTTTACAGATTTTAGTTTCTTTTTAATTAATTTATGTTCTTCACTGGGTGATTTAAACTTTGGAAATTTACCGTTTCTGTAAAGTTTTGTTATCACTAGTATTGTTTAGAATACAGATTGCATAACAATCTTAAGGAAATTATATTTATTGTTAATCTGTGTTTCTGGCGGAGACAAAGACCTTCGTGGTTTTATACTCCTATTGTAACACCCTAGAAAATTTTTGAGTTAAGACTTGAACCATCCTTCGAAGTGAGTAAGTTTTTAGCAAGGAATTTTAAGTGTTAAGGTCACTAGATGTAGCACCTTGTGTTCCAAAAAGAACTAGAGAGAATTCATTGAAGTCATTCCTAAGTTCTTCTAAGTTTTGGGTCAACTTCAAACGACCATAACTTTCAGTACAGGATGAGTTAGGTGGACCATAGATATCAAATGAAAGGTTTTTGAATTATCTTTTCAATGCCACCGAGTTATCTAAGTTTTGAATTTGGATGAGTGAGATATGCCCTTTTGAAGTCAGGCTGTCCAAATAAGGAAAGTTACCCGAAAATAGTGAGGGGTATTTTGGTCTTATCCTTACCCAATCAGATTTAATTCATTTTTAGTAAGGTATTAGGGGTCTAATCTGATTAGGTTCAGTTTTATAATCCTAATATACGCCTAGGGTTTTAGTTGAGAGTTCAAGAAGAGAAAAAAGGAAAGGATCAAGGCGTTTGTCGAGGTTCTTGAGTTTTGTTGCGGATTTTCGCCATGGGTTTGATCCCTAAGAGGTATGTAAGCTTCCATAGCGTTGGGTTCGTTTACCCACGCGCCAATCATGTTTTCTTTCAGCGTAAATTCGTTCTAGAAAGTTGAAGGTTTGATGTTCTTAAATTGTATTATTGAAATTGGCTTTCGTTCTTGAGTTAAGATGAGATTGATGAGTTCTTGAGGAAATCGTGTCGATTTTAGAGTTGTGTTTGATTAGATTCTTATGTACATGTATTGGTATCTGAATATAAAGAGAAATTAAGAAAAAGAATCGATTTTAGTCGAATTAAGATCAGAAAATGAGTTGAAAAATTAGTCGGGTTGACTTGGGGGAGGCTAGCGCGGCGTGCCCCTAATGCGCCAGAGGGATTGGGGCGGGTCTCTGAACTTTAGGGGCTGGCGCCTCGCGCCAGCAATTCGCCCGAGACGTTTGCCCCCACCCGTTTTTCATCGTTTTACCCGTCTGAGTCCTTCTAAAGTGTACTAACACTTCCTATCGATTCTAACTACATTAAATGACTTCTAAACATCTAGAAGTCATCCATAAACATGAATCAAAATCCTTGAATTTATAATTCAAATTTAAGGTAGAGTTAAGAGTCGAGTCTTGAGAGTTCTTTTAAACATTTTAAGAAAGTCCCTTTGAGCCTCTTGAGGAGTTTTCTTTAATTTCTAATAACTTGTTTCAAGACTCGAGCAAGTGAGTATGAGAATGAGGAGAATGTATTCATGAGTCTACTTTACCCACCAGTTCAAGCTTATGTTTATGATTTAGAATTCCCCTTACATGCTCGTATATTCCATGTACTGAGCCATTTGGCCTGCATCATTTCATGATGCAGATACAGGTACTCAGGATCATCAACATGCACTTCTTTGATACCGCATGCAGTTCGAGTTAGCTATGGTGAGCCTCCTTGCTTCTGGAGGGTTCCACTTTTACTTTCAGTTATATCAGTTGTTATATGTCATGGGTCTTGTCCCGACTTCCATCTTTGTCAGTTAGAGCTTCATAGATAGACAATAGAGTTTTCGAAGTCTTATCATTTATTTTGTTAAAGGTTTTAAAGACTTAAGTTGCATATTTTATGGCGATTTATATATATTATTTTTATTCAGTTTTTAAGCTTTTTGTATGCTTGAGTTAGTCTTCCGCTTGTAGTCAGCCAGGATGAGGGTTCGCTTGGGGACCAGCAATGGTTTTCGAGTGCCGGCCACGTCCATGTGGTAGACTCGGGTCGTGACACCTATTAAGTTTGCAATTTAATTTTATTGCTTACTGAATCAGGTTTATCAATTTTTGTTTATCAGAAATGGTAATTGACAATGCTACGACTTCGGTGGTTGTTGCTGCACCAACCTGAACTGTTGTACCACTAGCAGAGAAACCGGAATTTTTTTTTGGTGTGAATTTCAAAGGATGGCAGCAATGGGTATTTTTCTGGCTTACCACTCTTGGTCTGCAGAAATTTACCAATGAAGAAACTCCAGTGCCTGCTGCTAATATGACAGACAGAGAAAAATTCATGGTTATTGAAGTATGGAAACAGACAGACTTCCTATGTAAGGGCTACATTTTAAGTTCTTTAGAGGATGACTTATATAATGTCTACAGTGCAATGACAACTTCGAAAGAATTATGGAATGCACTTGAGAAGAAATATAAGACAGAAGATTCATGCTTGAAAAAGTTTATGATCACAAAGTTTTTAGACTATAAGATGACTGATAGCAAAATTGTTGGATCACAAGTGCAAGAGCATCAACTTATTTTGTATGATCTGATTGCTGAGGACATGGTAGTTAATGAAGCTTTTCAAGTGGCTGCAATGGTTGAGAAGTTACCTCCTTCGTGGAACGACTTCAAGAATTATTTAAAGCACAAACGCAAGGAAATGAAGCTTGAAGATCTTGTGATTCGGCTCAAGATCGAGGAAGATAACAAGACCGCCGAAAAGAAGTCTCGTGGGAGTTCAACAATAATAGGAGTTAATATTATTGAAGAAGCCCCAATCAAAGGCAAGAAGAGAAAGAAGTCCAACGGACAGAAGTCAGAACAGGCCAAGAAGAAAATCAAGGGCAACTGTTATAATTGTGATAAGGCTGGTCACAAGTCTTCTGATTGTCGTGCTCCAAGAAAGGACAAGGACAAAGGCAAAAGTCAAGCAAACATCGTGGAAGAGATGGAAGATGCAGATGACCTCTGTGTAATGATCTCGGAGTGCAACTTAGTTGGAAATCCCAAGGAGTGATTTCTCGACTCAGGTGCCACTCGACATATTTTCTCTACAAAAGATGCCTTTGTAACATATACTCCTGCTGAGTTCGATGAAGATTTGTTCATGGGGAACACAACAACATCAAGGATTGCAGGAACTGGGAAATTAATGTTGAAAATTTCATCCGGCAAGGTGTTGACTTTGAACAACGTTCTGCACTTTCCTACTATTAGGAAGAATCTAGTTTCTGCTGCACTGCTCGTTAAGAATGGGTTTAAGTGTGTCCTAGTTAGTGACAAAGTTGTAATAAGTAAGAATGAGATGTTCTTAGAAAAGGGCTACCTCACTGAGGGCCTCTTTAAACTGAATGTAATGGTTGTTGACAGTATTAATAAGAATTATGCTTCTGCTTACTTATTGGAGTCAAAGGATTTATGGCATGCCCGTTTGGGACATGTAAATTCAAAGCCTTGCGAAAATTGATTACTTTAGAAGTATTGCCTGACTTCAAATGTGATAAATCAAAATATGAAATTTTTGTTGAATGTAAGTTTGCTAAACATCCTTATAAGTCTATTGACAGGAATTCAAAACCTTTACACTTAATTCACAAAGATATATGCAATATGAAGTCAATACCATCTCGTGGTGGAAAAAAGTATTTTATAACTTTTATTGACGATTACACTCGATTTGGTTATATATATTTGCTTTATAGTAAGGATGAAGCAATTGATGCATTTAAGCAATACAAAAATGAAGTGGAGAATCAAATAAATCAAAAGATAAAAATGATTCGAGTGATAGGGGTGGAGAATACGAATCTCCTTTTGCAAAGATATGTTTGGAATATGGTATTATTCATCAAACTACTGCACCTTATACACCACAATCAAATGGATTGGTGGAACAGAAGAACAGAATAATAAAAGAAATGATGAATGCCTTGTTAATCAGTTCTGGTTCACCGCAAAACCTGTGGGGGAAAGCCATCCTTACAGCTAACAAGATACTCAATAGGGTACCACGCAGCAAAACGCAATCAATTCCATATGAGTTATGGAAAGGAAGGAAACCCAACTTGAAATATTTCAAAGTGTGGGGGTGTTTAGCCAAGGTAGAGGTTCCTTTACCCAAGAG
Source organism: Solanum etuberosum (assembly GCA_029582245.1). Classification (NCBI taxonomy): domain Eukaryota; kingdom Viridiplantae; phylum Streptophyta; class Magnoliopsida; order Solanales; family Solanaceae; genus Solanum; species Solanum etuberosum. Next base: position 22,229 of record JAJONR010001913.1, on the reverse strand, counting down.
AGTGAAAATTGGACCTAAAACAGTGGATTGTGTATTTATTGGATAAGTTGTGAACAGTAAGGCCTGTCGGTTTTTGGTTCACAAATTTGATAATCCTGAAATTCATGTTAATACGATAATTGAGTCAGATAATGCTGAGTTCTTTGAACACATTTATCTGTATAAAACTGAATGTGAGTCGACAAGTGAAAGACCTACCTAAACGACCACGGGAAGAATCAATGAAAAATACACTACCTAACGAGAATCCCAGACGTAGTAATCGTCAACGGAAATCCACTTCTTTCAGACTAGATTTTGTGCCATTCTTGCTTGAAAATAAGCCTCAAACATTTAAAGCAGTGATGTCTTCGTCTGAGTCAACTTATTGGAAAGAAGCAGTCAATAGTGAGATCGAATCAATTTTGAGTAACCATACTTGGGAATTGGCTGATCTTCCTCCAGGAAATAAACCTTTAGGATCAAAGTGGATCTTTAAAAGGAAAATGAAAGTTGATGGGACTATTGACAAATATAAGGCTAGACTCGTAGTCAAAGGATACAGATAAAAAGAAGGTCTGGATTACTTTGATACACACTCCAGTAACAAGGATAACATCAATCAGGATGTTAATAGCACTAGCGGCAGTGCATGATCTTAAAATCCACCAAATGGATGTTAAGACAGCCTTCTTAAATGGAGAGTTGGAGGAAGAAATTTACATGGAACAACCTGAGGGGTTTGTAGTTCCTGATAAAGAAGAGAAAGTGTACAGACTTGTTAAGTCACTTTATGGGCTCAAACAAGCACCCAAACAATGGCATGCTAAATTTGAGCAAACAATATTGGCAAATGGATTCAAGATTAACGAGTGTGATAAATGTGTTTACATTAAAAACATTCTGAATCATGAAGTCATTGTTTGTCTGTATGTTGATGACATGTTAATAATGAGTAAAGATATTGATGATATAAATGCTACTAAGCGCATGCTGTCCAACAAGTTCGATATGAAGGACTTAGGAGTTGCTGGTCTGATCTTAGGGATTAGGATTCTCAAAAATCCTCAAGGACTAGCATTCTCAAAAATCCTCAAGGACTAGCATTATCTCAATCTCATTATATTGAAAAAGTATTGGACAAGTTCAAATACTTGAATTTCAACGATGTCAAAACTCCAATTGATATAAGCTTTACATTTCAAAAGAATGAAGGTGAAAGTGACTCTCAATTGGAATATGCTAGAGTGTTGGGAAGTTTGATGTATATTATGAATTGTACGCGATCAGATATTGCATGTGCTATTAGCGAGCTGAGTCAGTTCACTAGTAATCCTAATCAAACTCACTGGATGGCAATGAAACCTGTGTTGGGGTATCTGAAACATACACAACACTATGTTTTTCATTATAATAAATATCATGCCATGATAGAAGGATATAGTAATGCAAATTGGGTACCGGATCAAATGAAGTAAAATTCACAAGTGGTTATGTGTTTACACTTGGTGGAGGAGCAGTCTCTTGGAAATCGTCCAAACAGACATGTATCGCTTGCTCCACAATGGAATCTGGATTTATTGCCTTAGATAAGGCCGGTGAAGAAGCTGAATGGCTCCGGAAAATCTTAGAGGACATTCTACTCTGGCCCAAACCTGTAGGACCTATATGCATACATTGTGATAGTCAAGCATCAATAGGTAGGGTCGGGAATGTTATGTACAACGGGAAGTCTCATCATATACGACGGAGATATAATACCGTAAGACAACTGCTCTCTAGTGGAATTATCATAATTGACTATGTGAAGTCAAGAGATAATGTGTCAGATCTACGAATGAAAGGCCTAGTGAGAGAGGCAGTTGAAAAATCATCTAAGGGAATGGGTTTACGGCTTAGGCCAAGTCATCATGGCGGTAACTCTACCTAGCAGACTGGAGATCCCAAGAGCTAGGTTCAAGGAGAAAAACAAAGTTGTGACTGATGGTTCGACATTGTCAATCAACTCAGTCCATTCTCATGATGAAGACAATGTTCAGGAACAAGGTTAAAACATTAAGGCTTGTTAATGAGTTAATAAAGCTTAAAGTTTTTAATGATTTGCTAAGTTTGGCAGATTTGACCAAATAGTGTATCTATGCGATGACACGGTTAGAAATCACTTATGTGAGTGTGAAGTGTAAGGCGCTTCAAAGAGAATTATTGTCAAAAGCCTATTCTCTATACCCTAATGAAACCAGGAGGTGTTCATGGCTGAAACGAACACAACCGTAAGAACCATAAACGATACAGGGTTAATTGTATGACATATGGTTGTCTAGGTATACACCAAATATCGACGGTTCAAAGATATCACATCTACCGATTGACCGAGTATATCCGATATATGTTCACTATGGAAAGTTCCAACGAGAAACCTACTTATCCAGATGCAATTGATCCTTGCTTGTAAAGTACACACTCGTCCATGCATTCCTTTATGTTATAACCATTCCCCATTCATGTGGGGGATTGTTGGGTATATAGCAAGAGTTAATGGAAAATGGAGGGAAGATGAAAAGAGAGAAACTTGAAAGGTTCTCTTATGCTTTAGTAAAAAGGTTTTTCTCCCTCATTGGTGGTGGAAAGAAAAATTAAAGTGTTTAAATAGAGAAACACTTCTATTAGTTATTAAAAGGGTTGGAAATAGGGACCCCCATCGCGTCGTCGTCGTCGCTCGCTCGCTCGGCTTCGGCTTTGAAAAATGATCGAGAGATTATTTTTTGGACAAAGTTTGTTTTAATTATTTAGTTAATTATTTATTTAATTGATTAAATTAAATTAAATGGCCAAAACATTTTAATTATTTAAATAATTAGCCGAAATGGCCCGACCCGACTCGGATCCGTCCGACCCATTTTATTTAAAACACTTTCCTGTTTTATTTGAATTTCCCAATGTTGGAGATGACTGTTCTGAAAGGTTGTAACTTTCAGGAACAGCCATGACCGTTTGAAAGGTTGCAAACTTTCATGAATGGTCGTGTGGATTCTGAAAGGTTGCAACCTTTCGGAACCAGTGCTTCTTGGCTATAAAAACCCTGTGAATCCTCAGATTTTTACTTACAAAATTTCCGACTTCTTCTTCTGCACAAATTTTATTCGTGTACTTTATTATCGTTGAGTGGCTCGCTGACACCAGAGTTTTGGGTATCAATACACTGGTGATTAAGATCGTTCTATCCTGGGAGGATATATTCCAATTCAAACCTCGGATACTAGAGGGGAATAATTTCCTTAAGGGGACACTGTGCATTCAGTGGGCTCGATTTTCTTTCCATTCTCTTTCATACAGATTCTGGTACGTTTTATAGATTTTAGATTTTTGTTAATTAATTTTTGTTCTTCACTGGGTGATTTAAACTTTGGAAATTTAATGTTTCTGCAAAGTTTTGTTATCACTAGTATTGTTTAGAATACAGATTGCATAACAATTTTTATTCTCAATTAAAGTAAAGCTTTTTACACAACTGAGCAACAGGAAGATGGAAATATCACTGCCTATTTTCAAACGGAGAGATTCCCTGCATATTTTCGTTTGAATTTCGCTAATGGTTTATTTTGCCTTTGGGAACCATATTCTGTGCGACTTGATTTGATTTTCAATCCCAGTACAAGAGAAGTAAGATTTCTTCCGTACCCAAATAAAGTCACTTCTTGTGGTGACTATTTATTAGGTTTTGAGCCAAAAGAGAACAAGTACAAAGTGTTTCTTTCAGAAACATGAAGAGGGTACATAAAACAATGGGTTTTAACTTTAGGCATAGACGAATCGTGGAGAGAGTCTCAAAGCATTTTCCCTTCTCTTCCATATGGTGAGCCTAGTCCATATGGTAAGCCTAGTATTTGCATTAATGGAGTTATCTATCAGCTTGTTAGGGCTCACAAATGTGCTATAGGAGCATTTGATGTTAAATCTGAAAAACTCGAAACTATTACATTGTGGAATGAATCTTACTGGGTTAGCGCTTACCGGTTGATAGAGGTGAAAGGAAAATTAGCAGTTGTGGATTATCATAGGGTAAAGACATCCTTCGACTTGTGGATTTTAGAGAACTCTCCAAAAAGAGAATGGAAGAGACATGTCATTCGATTTCCTTCAAAATGGAATTACCCTGGACCTATATCATCCTACACGTCGCGTGATGGGAAAATTGTATTCATCCGCAACTTTAAGTCAGGTGCTTTATGCTAGTGTTATGATCTCATTGCAACGAGAAGGAGATGGAAAAAATTAGAAATCAAGGGTCTTCCTGAGGAGACCAGCATCTATGGCATTTATAGTTATGTGGAGGCTTTAGATCATAGCATTTAGTATATGTTAAGACTTTCATATACTGATCGTAAGGTTTATGGGATTTGTTAATTTTTAAAAAATCTTTTTATTTTTAGCTTGTTCTGTTTTATTGCATCTGTACAGCATACACATATGTGGACAGTGTGGCTAACTTCACTGTCAACTACAACAACCAAGGGTATCGCAAAATCTGGGCTTCGGGTTCTGCATAATGCATGATACAATTGAACTGGTCTCCATTTGTTTGTTTGTTCACTAGTCACGAGTCAAATTATTTGCTTTAGTCCCAATATGGAACGATATACCGTATATGGCCTTGTCATCCTGCACAGAACGTGATGGTCAGCTCTTTAACCCTTACAGTTTGTCCAACAAAATCGATGAGTATGTACCTCTGCTGCTAGCATTCCACACAATATACGGGTAAAGATATTCAGAGTAGTTTCCGCATTAAAAGTGAATTTTGGCCAAATGATGCAATGCATTGATAATAAATACATAACACAACATGGCTTTTTTTTTTCATAACGAGAGATCTTTCTACATGTCTGAGCAAAGGAAGATGGAAAAGTCTCTATCTCCCTTTCCCAAACTGATAAATTTGATGGAAAAGTCTCTATCTGCGTTAATAGTTTATTTTGCATTTGGAACCCTTATCTGCTGCAATTTTCAATCCCTATACAAAAGAAGTAAGATTTCTTCCCGACCTAGATAAGGATATTGTTTGCCATAACTATTCCAAGCAGGTTTGCTTTTAGACTTCATGGAGCCATTGTGAAAAAGTTAAAGATGATTTTTTTAATAACATAGATTTCTCTAGAATGTCCTAGTGTAGAAACTTAGAAATTGTCTTGAAGAAATATCTAGATATTTTAGAGTAGTTTCCTTGAAGAAATATCTAGATATTTAGAGTAGTTGCTAGAAGATAAGTTCACTAGAACTTTCTTGTAGATGTATCTAGAAGAGTTTCTAGAACCATCCATAGACAAGTATAAATAGGGGATGGCCTTGTACATTTGTATTCAAGGGAAAATCAAAGCAATTAAAGAGTCTTCTTCCATTACAAAGTTCTTCTTTCAGAATTCTTTCTATAACTTTCTAGTTTCCTCTTCTTCTTTAGTTGAATCTTCCGATCACAGTTAACGATCTTGGGCTAGCAAAAGGTTCCTGATTATACTTTTCCTCTGCTATTCTCTACAGCCATTGAGTTGGGAAATGAAGTAGCAGAACTATAGCTTAAGTCGAAACCAAATCATTCTGGATGAGGTGGCAGAACATGACGATTCAGATTATCGTTTCGATTATATTTTTTTAATAACCATGAAATATCGGAGGCTAGCCAACACAAGTTTCAAACTCTGTAACTACTAAGTTTAATTTTTCTGAACATCAAGTCAATTGTTCTATGTTTGTGTTATGATTTCATGTGAAAGAAAAAAGTGTTCTCTTTGTTTTCCACCTAAGCCAAGTTTTGAACGATAGAAGAGCATATTTTGATATATCACCATTGGGACAGTTAAAAGTTCACTCCACCTGTTCTAGTTCAATTTGTTCATCGTGCTCCTATGTATATAGTTCTAGTGACAGAGAGAATATATCATATATCTCATCGATTGTGCAAAACTGAAATTCCACAAATAGAATCTAGTTCTGGCAATTCCGCAAATAGTTTTGATTCCTACTAAAGATATTTATATGGACTCGTTTTTAAAAGTATATAGGTACATAACATTTTATGAACAAAAAAAGAGGTTTTCTTAAAACATTAATAAACTCCAGGCGCAAACTATTGTTTGAAATATATATTAAAAATAAAAAATAGTAATGTCTTAAAAAAATGACTTATTACTAATTTTCCTTTTTATCTCCTCCTAATATGAATAGAAAACGTATACTATTTTTTTTTAAAGGAAAATAAACGCCCTAATATCATGAATAATGGTAGGGTTTTAGACATAAACTAAACGTCCAACTTTTAGGGCTAAGCGTGAAGATGAATCCATCAATTCCTCAAGATATTGTCATTGAAATATTTTCATAGCTTCCTGCTAAGTCTTTAATGTGTTTCAAGTGTGTTACCAAATTCTATAATTCTATTGTTTTCGAATCAGATTTTACGGATATCCATAGATGTCGATCTCTTATCCGTCCTGGTGGAACAAAATTCTTTTTGCACGGAAGTGAATTTTTGTACACTGCTGATCAGCAAAAGGAAGATGGAAAAAACTCTGCCTCAATTCTTCAAGTTGAGAGTTTTGGTGAACTCTCCTTTCATATGTTATTTCAATTTAGTTTTAATTTGGGAACCATTATATGCGCAACCTGCTACAATTTTAAACCCTAGTACAAGAGAAGTCAGATTTCTTCCCAACCTAAATGAAGATTTTTGTTTGTGTCACTATTCATTAGGTTTTGAGCCAGAAGAAATCAAGTACAAAGTTTTTTTGACAACAACATATGTCGGAGAAGCTTACACAAAAAAACAGGGTTTTCACTTTAGGCATAGACAATATAAACTTTACTGCTGGAGAGAAGTATGTATTTTATTAATATGTATGAGTATTTATACAAGTGAGTAAACACAAATAAGGAAAGAATTAACTAATAAAGTATTGTGATCTTCTCCTAATCATAATAAAAACTAAATCACTAATGGTATACTAAGATATGAAAGATCAATCAAGATATATCCTAATATCAATCAAGAGATATCACTAATATTCCCCTGCAAGATGGTAGATCGGTCTGATATGCCAATCTTGAACCTTAGTTCTTTGAATGAAGCTTTTGGAAGCGGCTTGGTAAGAAGATCATCCAGTTGGTCTCGGGATGAAACATGTGAAACACGCAGCAAGCCTTGTTGACAGAGATTTCAAACAAAATGATGGTTAATCTCGATGTGCTTCATTCTGGAATGAAAAACTGGTTTAGCACACACATAGGTAGCACCAAGATTGTCATAATAGATAACTGGTGGTTCCTCGAGAACAACAGATAACTCCTGAAGCAAATTACAGACCCAACAAATTTCAGCTGATGCTGAAGCAATAGCCCGATATTCAACGAACGAGCAACAGCTCTTTGCTTCTTAGAACTCCATGAGATTGGATTGGATCCCAAGAACACAATGTATGCTGTAGTAGAGGAGCGATCTTCACAATTACCTGCCCAGTCCGAGTCAGAGAAGGCATGCAGATTTAGTGACTTGCCTTTGCGAAGAAACAGGCCATTAGCAGATGTGCCAGCAAGGTAGCGAAGAATTCGTTTGACCATAGCCCAATGTGTAGTCGTTGGAGCACTTGTAAACTGAGACAATTTGCTTACAGAAAGGGCAACATCCGGTCTGGTAAGGTGAAGGTATTGTAAGCTTCCAACTATACTTTGATATTCTTTAGGATCCTCAAGTAAAGAGCCATCACTACTTATGGGACAAGATCCGCTTGCTATTGGTGTGCGCATGGGATTAGCTTCAACCATGTTTGGTCGGTCCAAGATCCCATAGATATACTTCTGCCGACTTAAAAAAATTCCAGAAGGTGAGCGAATAACTTGAACACCCAAGAAAAAATGCAAATCACCAAGATCTTTAATAGAGAAGCGATTAGCAAGACACCCAATAAAATCTTCCACCGAACTTTGATGATTACCCGTGACAATGAGATCATCAACATAGACAATTAGGTAGAGCATAACTCCAGATTTAGCATAAATAAATAAGCAATGATCTGACTGAGAGTGGCAAAATCCATATAAAATAAGATAGGATTTGAGTTCCTCATACCATGCTCGCAGAGCCTGTTTAAGACCATAAATTGCTTTGTGAAGCTGACAAACATGAGTAGGATATGACTCATTCACAAACCCAGGTGGTTGATACATATAAACCTCTTCAGTTAGAGTACCATGCAAGAAGGCGTTGTTAACATCTAATTGACGAAGTGGCCAATCAAATGAGGCAGCCAATGAGAGAATAACACGCACCATGGTATGCTTTGCTACTGGAGAATATGTTCCACCATAATCAACACCTGGACGCTGCAAGAAACCTTTAGCAACAAGTCGGGCTTTATAGCGGCTAATACTTCCATCGGAATTGTATTTAACACGAAAAACCCACTTAGACCCGACGGGTTTAGCTTGAGGATTTGCTGGTACAAGAGACCATGTGCCTTGACCCTTAAGAGCTGATAATTCCTCATTCATGGTAGCACGCCATTTAGGATATTTTAATGCTTGCCTAATACTCTTAGGCTCAATAGGTTTGGGTATTGAATTGAGAGAAATCAAGGATCTGGTAGGCTTGGGTTTGCTATGGGTATTTGAGGAAGTGGCTTTTAATGTAGAAGGTTGTGCAATAGGGGATGATTCGGCTTGAGGAGATAAAGTAGCACTAAGACAAAGTCTTTGAGTTGGCTTACTAATATTGTTTTTAGAACGGGTTATCATGGGATGATTTGGTATAGGGGCTGAATAAGGAATAGAGGAAGTGGAAGGGGTTGGTACTGATAATGAGGATGGGGAAGCAGAAGTAGAAGAAGAGGTGGTAGAAGACATACCTGGGAAAGATGTGATGGAGTTCTCAGGCTCGTCTGATGAAGAGCGATTGCTGGTGGCAGCCTCAGGAGAGGTACTTCCTGAATTCGATGTTGTGGATATAGCATGAGAGGAGTTACCAGAAAGGCTTGATGTAAATGGAATCATATGATGAGAGGGAACCCATATATCAACAGTGTTAGACTCAGGGCGATAGGCCTTAATTTCCATAGATGAGTACGGAAAATGGTGCTCCACAAAGTCCACGTGCCTAGAGACATATAATCTAGCTTTCATAGGATCAAAACAAAGGTAAGCCCTTTGATTTTGTGAGTATCCAAGAAACAAATATGGGCTGGAGCGAGGTTGCAATTTGTTTTGGTTATAAGGCCTTAACCATGGGTAACACAAACAACCAAAGACCCGAAGCTTGGCATAGTTGGGTAGTTTTCCATATAGTCTAAGATAAGGAGACTGATTCTCTAAGATTCTGGTAGGTAAGCGATTAATCAAGTAGGCTGCGGTAGCAAAGGCATAGGACCAAAATTTAAGAGGGAGATTCGCATTGTGTAATAGGGTGATACCTGTCTCAACAATATGGCGATGACGACGTTCAGCGGTTGCATTATGTTCAGGAGTATGCGGAGGAGTGAGGAGGTGACCACTATTGTAAGAATAAAAAGAGATGATGGGCTTTTGAAAGAGCTTTTCTACAACTTTCTTAAATTTGGAAAATATAATGGATACATCAGATTTTCGTTTTATGGGAAAGAACCAGATGTATTTTGTATAATGATCAACAAATATTAAATAATATTGAAAACCATCTACTGAAATTTCTGGTGAAGGACCCCAAACATCCGAATAAATGTATTCCAAAGGAGCATTGCTCTTTATTGTAGAGTTGTAGAAAGGAAACTTGTGCATTTTACTGCATTTATAGGAACTACAAAAGAAGGATTTTTCTAAAGAGGATGAGATAGCTAAAAGCTTGAAAACTTGACGAAGAGTGGGAGAGGACGGATGACCGAGACGTCGATGCCAATTGGAAGCACTTGCAGTGGTGGTAGTGGCGAGGGCTTGAGGACAAGTCACTGATGGAAGAGATGAAGGCCATGGATAAACACCGTTTTCAGGTTTACTGCTAGTAGAGGCGCCCCGGTGCAAAAGTCCTTCACAACAAACGAATTAGGTGAGAATGTGACAGAGACATAATTATCATTACAAAGTTTATAAACAGAAACAAGGTTCTTTTTCATCTTAGGCACACATAAAACGTTGGACAAAGTTAAAGGATGAGAAGATGATGGTAAAGAAGCGGATCCTGTATGGGTGATTTTGTGTTCGTTACCATCACCAAGCATAATGTCTTCACTGCCATCATAATCAGAGTGAAGGGACAGATTTTGGAGATCCTGCGTGACGTGATATGATGCACCAGAATCAACAAGCCAATTTCCACCATTGCTAGTGTTGTGAGTTGCGTAGTTAGCACGTGGCTGTTGTGTTTGAGACTGAGCATTGTTTCTTGTATGCCCATCTATTCCAGTACCATTGATTAGAGAAAAAATTGCCAATAATTTTTGGCACTGCTTCACGTGATGACCAGGCTTATCACAAAGCTGGCAAGTAACACGAGGACGATTCCTGTGGCTGTTTTGACCAGCCAGTTGAGCACCGAAATTGTTAGCAGCAGGTCTATCCATATGATTCGAGTTGTTTGCTGGACGCGAAGCATGATTGGGTCTAGACCGTTGTTGTGATATGATGGTTTGGCAGCAAAATTTGTTGTGATTGGAACTGTGGTAGAGGAAGATGAGCGAATGAGATTCTGCTCAAAATCAAGGAGCTTCTGTTGAAGCTTTTCAAATGTCACTGGAGTTTCTCGGGCACGTAGAGATGCAGTGATAGTGTCATATTCGGCTGGAAGTCCATGAAGAGCATGAAGGAAGAGCTCATCCATTGAGATTTGAACCCCAGCAGAGGCTAAAGTGCTGCAGATTTGTTTTATCTTCTGCAGATATGAAGTAACAGAAAGGTTACCCTTTTTCATGTTGCTTAGAGACTTTCTAAGACTCATTATACGAGCACATGATGGCTTCGCATAGGTTGCTGCCAGATTTTTCCAGAGAGCACATGAAGATTTGGCATCAATGACAAAAGGAACAATATCAGAAGATAGAGAGGCAACAATGGCACTCCGGATGAGATGGTCTTGTCGTTAATGAAAAGGTGTGGCCATTGAACTTGGTGGCTGTTCAATAAAGTTGAGGAAATCATATGCAGTGAGGATGGTTTCCCACTTGTATTTCCATGATTAATAGTTTGTATTGTTGAGCTTTAGAGGTGCCTGAGCGACAACATTGATATTGATCAACTGCTCATTGTTATTCATGGTGAGAATTGTTGGAGAATTTGGTACAGATACAGGAGAAGGTGTGGTTGAGATGTTCTCAGTGGAGGAATTGGTTGAGACCATTGTTAATGGCAGCGGGAAAACACAAATTTTCAGGGAAAAAAATATATGCGCTGAAGCTTTAGTAGGCTCTTGATACCATATAAACTTTACTGCAGGAGAGAAGTATGTATTTTATTAATATGTATGAGTATTTATACAAAAGAGTAAACACAAATAAGGAAAGAATCAACTAATAAAGTATTGTGATCTTCTCCTAATCATAATAAAAACTAAATCACTAATGAGATACTAAAATATGAAAGATCAATCAAGATATATCCTAATATCAATCAAGAGATATCACTAATAGACAAGTCATGGAGAGAGACTAAAAGCATTCGCTCTCCTATTTTGTGCAAGCCCGGGATTTGCATCAATGGAGTTATCTATAGGTTTGTTATCCATCGAGGACTTGCTATAACTGCATTTGATGTTAAAACTGAAAATTCTAAACTTATTGCATTGGGGAATGTCTCTCACGGGTGGCATTACGAGTTAATAGAGGTGAAGGGTAAACTAGGAGTCGTGGTATATGAAAAATGGCCACATGGACATATCCACTTGCAGGCTTTGGGACAAACTCAGAAAAAAGATGAATGGGAGAGCCACACCATTCAGTTCCCTTCAACATGGAAGGACATACAACCTAAGGTCATATCACCGTGCACGTCCGGTGATGGAGAGATTGTATTCATCGCGAATTTAAAGTCGGGTATTTTATGTTTGTGTTATGATGTCACGAGACAGAGTTGGAGAAAATTAGAAATTAAGGGGCTTCCTAAGAACCTGTGCATCAAAGGCATTTGTAGTTATCTAGAAAGACTAGTTATGTAGAAATTAAGTCTCTTTCCATTTGAGAATTTCAAATGTACTCTGTTTCTTAGTTTAAACTAGAAGGCATTTTAATTTGTTCGTTTCTTTTTCTTTGATTTGGATAACGAGACTATACGATGCTTGTATTTAGTGTTAAAATAGTCTCCCTTAGAATATAAACAGATAGAGTTACTAACAATTATTTTGAGTTCTGACTACCCCTATATAAATTACTGCGCGTATTCAGAGTAATGCTGCTGCAGAGATTTCAGATCCATTGCGCGAAGGCTGGTGCACGTTTCAGCTGTATACATGACAATATTTCCAATGGTGTGGGAATCGCGCTTCATGAACATCAAGTACAGTAGTCTACAACCTTTTCCCCTAGTAATCCCCTAGCTTAACTTGTTTTTCTACAACAACTAGTGTCAACCTGGTACAACATACATATACTTTTGTTTCATTGCAATACAGTGTTAATGGTAAGAAAAATACTCCCAAATATTGTCGATTGTGAACAAATATATCTTGATGTTGAGTTGGCCTACACACCCCTATTGTCGATTGTGAACAAATATATGGACTGGAAATCCAGACCACGATAAAATTCTTTTGATTCCTAGTAAAGATACTATATGGACTCGTTAATTTCAAACTGAGAATTTTGATGTTTCTACACAGCTGAGCAAAGGAAGACGGAAAAGTCTCTATCTCCGTTTTTCAAACTGAGAATTTTGATGGACTCTGCTGTTATTCAAGTAAAATTTCCTCCCGATCTAAATAAGGATTCTGTTAGCAATAACTATTCATTGGATTTTGAGCCTGAAGAAAAGAAGTACAAAGTTGTTTTGACTAACAAAGCATGTTCGAGAAGGTTACACAAAACACTGGGTTTTGACTTTAGGCATAGACGAGCCATGGAGAGAGATTCAGACCATTTCCCCTTGTACTCTGTACTGTCATCAGGGTGTTTGCCTATGAGATCCTAGAACTTCACTCTCTTGAAGCATTTGTCTATGGAATGTGGAATTCCTCACAGATGTGAAGAACTTGTTAGATATAAAATCATAAGATGGCTGACATGATTGGTAGCTTTGCAAAGCATTCCAAAATGACTACCTTCTTTACTGAGGTTACAAATCTTCCTCCTAAAATTACATCCACGTTGAAGAATGATGTAGTTAGCAAGCCTAACATTAGAATCAGAGTGAAGAAGGACAACTTCATTTTTTATCCTGGCCGGCTCTTCTTAGATTTTGAATAGCTCGAAGTTCTTTGTTTTAGAACTTCCTTTTTGTAAGATCCCCTCCTCTTTCCCCTTCCGTTTCTTTGATAAGCTAGAGTGTAAGGGTGAGTTCCTCATCCCTAATTTTGTAATATAGAGGTCAGGCATAGCAACCCTCTATCTAGACATAATAGTTCTAATTTCTAATGTCTTATTCTTAAAAGCTAAAACACCAGCCATGACACTTACTTAACATTGAATGTATCACTTTGTCAACCATATTTATTTGTTTTCTTTATCATAGATGAAACCATCAGTGAAGTTGCACACCTTACGCCTAAGCAACCTTGGCCTTCACCAATTTTGATATCTAGAGCTCCTCGTTATTTTAAAAGGAAAAGGTCCTCAATTTTGATATTAAAAGTTGATATATCCTTGCTATGAAAGTGACTCATATATATTGGCTATTGTTATAGTCACATATACCATTTCCTCTAATGGAAGTGAAAAAATAATTTTTATTTAATTTTTTTTATTAAATGAAATATAATATAGTAGGGGTAATTTTTTTCTATTGACTATTTTATTCATCTACTAATTTGGATTTATTATTTTACAGGTCAAATTTATTTATTTTCATTTAATTTTCTTATAAAATTAATAATAAATGCCCCATTTTTTCTTACAAATATAAAACTCAGTTACAATATAACCTCAATTTTTTTTGGAACTTTTTAAACTTTTTTCATTTATACTTCTTTCTTTTTATTTCTCTTATTTTTACACTAATGAATAAAAGAAAAAAATAAAATAAAATAAAATACTCAAATAATAATAATCAAAGAAGTCAAAAAATAATTTATGTGTAAAAAATATCAAATACATGATTTTTTAAAGAAAATTTAAAACATGAATTTAAAATTATTTTTTTCACTTTTTCAACAGTAGGCAGAGACGTATGCAGGAGGGGGTCACCGAGTTCACGTGAACCAATGCTCCCCTCCCGAAATCATATATAGTAGTATTATATTTTTTAATTTTTTGTTAAATATAGATGTGTGAACCCACACTCGAAGTATCTTATAATGCGATGATGATTGCGTGTACCTCTCAGTGAGGTTAGAAATTTGAATTTTATATCTATCTTATATTATTTTTCTTTCTAAAATTGGATAACACCTGTCTAAGTGGTTATTGATAGCACTTTTGGCGTTTTAATTAATTAAGCATTTCAATTTTGGACCTATAATTTTAAATTTTTAACTGTTTTCAATTGATAAGAACCTAAATGTCAAACTGATTAGATCCACTTTTTCATAATAGTGAACCCATCATCAAAAATCATGGATACGTCTCTGACGGTAGAGGTATATGTGATCTACTTTTGTAACGGTAGGAATATCTATCAACCATTTTTGTAATGATAAGGGCATATGTAAGCCAATTTCGTAACGAGAGTATATTAGCTTTAAATAACAAAGTTGAATGATATATCAAACTTTTTTCCATATTTTAAATAGGGGAACTTTCGCATATAGCCACTCAAAAATATTTTGATTACGTTCAATAGCTATAGTTTGCTAATTACGATTCGTAGCTACCTGTTATAAGGAGGAGAGTGGCGAGCGAAATTTGGAGAGGGAGGAGAGAGGCGAGCAAGAGAGGGCAGAGAGTGAGAGAGAGGTGAATTGTATATGTATATCGGATAGATAATTGTATCTATGTAACTGGTATACATATGTATTTGTATATCTGGCGAGCGAGAATAGGAGAGGAAGGAGAGAGGCAAGCGAGATTGGGAGAGGGAGGAGAGAGGCGAGCGAGAGAGGGCAATAATTTGTATAATTCGCGGGTACGTTTGTATAATTCGCGTATTTTTGTATAATTGAGTAATATAAAGTCTGGAATTATATTATATGCATTACATTATATAAATTATATTATACAAAATCCGAAAACTACATGTTTATACAAACTTGAAAAAGTTATAGAAAAAAGATTGAATGTATATGGTGATAAAACTGAAAAACCAAAGAAAATCATCGTCATATACAAATATAAATCATCGTATACAAATATAAATCAAACGAAGAATTGTTAGTTGCGAATTATACAAATGTGGCGAATTATACACACGTGGCTAATTATACAAACTCGAAGTCAGCCAACGTAATTAATGGTTAATGTTAGTCGCGAGTGGTAATTATAACAAACTATAACTATGATGACTAATTAAGTAGTATAAGTTTGCTTAACCGCGTAATTTTTCTTTAAAATAAGGGTAGAGGTTAAGTTTTCTTTTAGATAAAAAAAAAAAAAAAAAAAAACCGACCTACTCAACATTTTTAAAGTAGGAAACATAAAAGTTAATGAACTTTTTGACAGAAAATTATGTGGTAAGACAATTTTAACCCCAACCCTCACCCTAACCCCACCCCACCCCCACCATGAAAAAAAAAAACGTTCTCTGTTTTTTTTAGTTTTCTAGTTCTAGTTGTAGTTCTAATCCTAACTACAAAGAAACCAAAAGAAATAAAAGTATGGAGAGGCAAAAAGAGAGTTTCTGAAAACATTAAAAACTATGGAAAAGATGAAGATGAAATTTGGAAGAAGACAATTCTCAATTCCTGATGAAATAATATTTGAAATATTCTCATGGCTTCCTGTTAAATCGTTAATGCGTTTCAAGTGTGTTTCTAGATTATGTAATTCTCTGATATTCGAATCAATTGAATATCCATAGATGTCGTCGTTCCAGTGGAACAAAGTTCTTACTCCATGATGGGATATTTTTTTATGAGGCTGATCTAAAGGAAGATGGAAATATCTCTGCCTCCCTTTTACTAACTGAGAGATTACCTGCATATTCTCGTATGAATTGTGCTAATGGTTTATTTTGCGTTTGGGAACCATCAACTGTGCGATCTGCTGCGATTTTCAATCCCAGTACAAAAGAAGTTAGATTTCTTCCGCGCCCAAATAAAGGTACTTCTTGTGGAGACTATTTAATAGGTTTTGAGCCACAAGACAACAAGTACAAAGTGTTTTTTTTGGAAAAGCTAAGTGGGTACATAAAACAATGGGTTTTAACTTTAGGCATAGATGAATCGTGGAGAGAGACTCAAAGCATTTTCCCTTCTCTTCTATACGATAAGCCTAGTGTTTGCATTAGCGGAGTTATCTATCAGTTTGATAGTGCTCACAAATCTGTTATTGCAGCATTTGATGTTAAATCTGAAAATTTCGAAATTATTACATTGTGGAATGAATCTCACTGGCTTTGCGATTACCAGTTGATAGAGGTGAAGGGAAAATTAGCAATTGTGAATTATCACATGATAAACAACTCCTTCGACTTGTGGATTTTAGAGCATTCTCCAAAAAGAGAATGGAAGAGACATGTCATTCGATTTCCTTCAAAATGGAGGAATTACAAAGTGACTGGACCTATGTCATCCTGCCGCATGTCTCATGATGGAAAGATTGTACTCATCTGCAACTTTAACTCAAGTGTTTTATACTGGTGTTATGATGTCATTGCAATGAGAAGGAGATGGAGAAAATTAGAAATCAAGGGGCTTCCTGAGGAGACCCGCATCTATGGCATCTATAGTTATGTGGAGACCTTAGATAGTAGCATTTAGTATATGTTAAGAGTCTCATAGATTGTGATTTTTGGTTTATGAAATTTGTTAAATTTAAATAAATTCGTTATATTTTTAGCTTGTTCTGTGTTTTTATCAAATATCTATACATCAATACGAAGGGTATCACAAAACCTGAGATTCGGGTTTGGCATATATGCATGATACAATTGAACTGGTCTCTGTTTGTTTGTTTGTTCACTAGTCACGAGTCAAATTATTTGCTTTAGTTCCTACATGGAACGATATACCTTATATGGCCATATCATCCTGCACAGCACGTGATGGTCAGGTCTTTATTGTGTTCATGACGACCACATTGATCGCATTTATGTGGAAGATGGCTTGTTTGGTAGATGCTTTGAAGGTATTTTGATGCAATGGTTAGCAAGCAGGTTTGCTGTTGAAATGCTATGATTTCTAGTAGCTGTAGAGATATAGGTAGTATTTCTCGTACAACTGGAGATCATGCCCAGAAGACTTATTTATATAGGATCAGTAGATGTTGCGCGCAGGGTCAAGCGTGTTCTGTTGATGTTGAGTTGGTCTATTGTCCATTGGGAACAAATATTCTCTCAAGTTGATACGGCAAAACAAAGTACTTTTTTATGCTATTAGATTTTAACAAAAAAATCATGTGGAAGTCACTGAATTGCATCATTCGAGAGGTAGAAGAATGTTCGTTTTTTTTTTTTGCACAGACAAAAAAATGTTGGAAAGCCAAATCATCTTCACTTACTTGCAAACAAGATTGTTTAATAACCAAAAATATCCACAGTATCTGTCATATTGCCCAAAATTTCATCTGATCAATTATCCTGCACCACAGGTGCTTTTTTCTTTTTAACAACATACTTGAGCCACCAAGCCGAGCAAGAGTTCTACATCCTCGACTTCATTACTCCTATCAACTTCAGAAACATATTAAGTGAATACTGTTTTCCCATAATAATTTAGGTGAGGTATTCAGTATTCAATAAGTGGGATGGGCTGGGTTCGCCCGCTAATCCTAGCCGCCTAAGGTCATGTTCCCCCTTATCCCGTTAAGGAATTGTTCAATCACATCCCGTAAAAGTGTCCCATCCCGGTAGACAGCCTTACATAAAACTGATTGATCACAATAGCATATGGAAGTAACTGAGTTGCACCATTCTGACAAACAGAGAGGTAGAAGAATGTTCTGTTTTTGCACAGACAAAAAAAATGTTGGAAAGCCATATCTGTGACACCCAGCTTAAGATTAGAAGTCCCACATCCACAAAAACACATGAGAGATGTTACGTATATAGGTAAGCAAGTCTTACCAACTAGTGACGTGTTTTAAAGTCGTGCAGGCCTAGGCCAGGTTCTTGTTCTTCTTTGAGGAGTAGCGATAACTGAAACTACATGAATAGAATCTAGTTCTGGCAATTCAGCAAACAGTTTTGATTCCTAGTAAAGATAGTTGTGAGGGAAAATTACGCAAAAAAAAAAGAAGAGGTTTTCTGAAAAACTCCTAAAAAATGACTTATTACTTATTTTCCTCTTTATTTCTCCTAATACTAATAGAAAACGTATACTATTTTTTATTTTTTTAGAGAAACTAAACGCTTAAAGTCATAAATAAAACAAATATAAATTCATGAATAATGGTAGGGTTTTAGATCTAAGGAAAAAAAAGGCGTACAGGCTAAGTGTGAAGATGAATCCATCTATTTCCGAAGATATAGTCATTGAAATACTCTCATGGCTTCCTAGTTCCTACCAAGTCTTTAATGCGTTTCAAGTGTGTTAACATATTCTTTAATTCTCTTGTTTACGAATCAAATTTTACGAATATACATAGATGTCGATCTCTGACCCGTCCCGGTGGAAAAAAGTTCTTTTTGCACGGAATTAAATTTTATTACACTGCTGATCGGCAAAAGGAAGATGGAAAAAACTCTGCCTCCATTCTTCAAATTGAGAGTTTTGGTGAACCCCCCTTCCATTTTCATGTATGGAGAGAGACTAAAAGCATTCCCCCTCCTATTTTTTGGAAGCCCGGCATTTGCATCAATGGAGTTATTTATAAGTTTGTTTTCCATAACGGATTTTCTATAGCTGCATTTGATGTTAAAACTGAAAATTCCAAACTTATTGAATTGTTGGATGAATCTCAATGGTGGCGTTATGAGTTAATAGAGGTGAAGGGTAAACTAGGAGCCTTGGTATATGAAAAACGGACAGATGGACATATCCACGTGCGGGTTTTAGGACAAACTCAGAAAAAGGATGAATGGGAGAGCAATACCATCCACTTCCCTTCAACATGGAAGGACATACAACCCGAGGTCATATCATCCTGCACGTCCGGTGATGGAGAGATTCTATTCACGGCGAATGTAAAGTCGGGTATTTTATGTTTGTGTTATGATATCACGAGACAGAGTTGGAGAACATTAGAAATCAAGGGACTTTCTAGAAAGTGCATCAAAGGCATTTGTAGTTATGTTGAAACACTAGTTATGTAAAAATTAAGTCTCTTTCCATTTGAGAAATTTGCAATACTCATTTCCAAGTTTAAACTAGAAGACATTTTGACTTGTTCGTTCTTTGTTTTTTTGTTATTATTTTGCATTTGAATAACAAGCCTATAAGATCCAAGTTTAAAATTTTGTTCTGTTTTATTAATGCCATTCGAGTATGTTGGCGTAGCCCTTAGGATGGGTAATTTTGTTTAAACTGGAAGGCATTTTGAGTGTTTTTGGATAAATTAATCTCCCAAAAAAAGTATTTACAGAGGATTATTTTGAATTTTGGTTTTATGGGATTCATAAATTAATCTTTTTTCCTTGTTTTTTTTTATTTTCAAATACCCCTGTATGTAGTAGATAAATGCATAGATGATTAATTATGGATACTAGATTTTCTGAGTTACAAATCGAAAGACTCCCATTTCTCAGATTTTGTGAATATGCATTCTTGTTGTTCGATGACTCATTCTGGTGGAACAAGATTCTTTCTGCGCAAAGGGAAACAGTTTTTTACACTGCTGAGCAAAGAGAAGATGGAAAAGACTGTCTCTTTTTTGCAAATTGAGAGATTTAATGAACTCCACGACCATGCCCTTGCATATTCTCGGTTGGATTGCATTAAGCCTAGTGTTTGCATTAGTGGAGTTATCTATCAGTTTAACTCCACTTCTGATGGAAAAGAGTTGTATCGTTTGTAGATTAATGGATTTTAGAATTAGGGATAACGTTGAACCCTTGGCCTGTCTAGATGATGTAATGAACTGGTCTGGACCAAGCTGCTATGGCTAATAAATACACAACAGGGTTGTTGAGTCTTATACAAACTTTCAACAATATGACTAACAGAAAAGTTAAGACCAATGAGTGTCGTAGAGAGTTCTTTCAAGCCTCAGGTGAAAACATTTATTTCTAAAAACATATATATGGGTTGTAACTCTATAATTACAGATTCTTAATTATATAGAACTCTGCTTTGTGGATCCTGATTTTCTTTTTCTTTTTATAGTCGAGAAATTCCCGAGGGCTGGTGGTGCACGTTTCAGCTGTATCCATGAAAATATATCCAATTGTGTGGGAATCGCGCTTCAAACTAAATGTAGATGGCTATAGTAAAGGAAATCCTAGTAGTGCAGGTGGTGGTGGAGTTCTTAGAGACTATGTTGGTCACATGCTTATGGCTTACAGTGCTTATTTTCGTTGTCTCTCAAATAATTATGTTGAGGCTCAAGCTTTCAAAATTGGCATAACTTGGTGCCTGGATCACAGCTTCTCTAAAGTCAATAATGGATCTGACAGGTTTTTGGTTATTCAAATGATTAATGATGACATTGGACAAATTCAAGCTATGAGCACAATTGGCCATTTTACTTTCACCCATATCTTCAGAAAAGGTAACACCATGGCTGACATGCTTTCTAACTTTGCGGAGCATTCTAAAATGATTACCTTATTCACTGATGCTACAAATCTTCCTCCAAAAATTACATCCACGTTGAAGAATGATGTAGTTGGTAAGCCTAACTATTATATTCTAGGTGTTTTGATAATCCTCACAAATGCAGGGACCCGGTCCTTGGCAGAGTACTTCCGTCCAGATTCAAAGTGGTGCACAGCTATAAAGTTATCTTTACAGCTGTCTTGTCAAGCTGGTTGGAGAAATGTGCAGCGTACTTCACCAATAGGAAGGGCGAATGAAGTTGTTTGTTTCGGTGATCAAAACCCTTGTTGGTAATTGATATATACAACAATAAACAAACAACTTTATTTATTCGAAGAGAGAGAGCTAGCAAGTTTTTTTCAAGAATTCAAGCATCAAAGAACGCAGTAAGGGACCTGGTCCCGAAAAGTGTGTGTACGTGAAAAGGACAAAAAGACAGCTGTCAAAAGGCTGCCAACTCTAATGAGGTTGGTGCACAGCCTTTGAGAACAGCAGACTCTCAGCCAATGGCCTTGTCCCAAGGGTTTGTGTCCATTTTGATAATAGTCTCTTCTCAAAACACAAACCCAAGTTTTGGCAAACAAAAGTTTTGAATTTCTGAAAATTCAAAAGCTCAAAAGAAGAAGCCATCTTCAAGGAAGAACATTGTTCATTCTCAACAAAGGGACCTGATAGAGTGTTGAAGAGTCTTTGTTGTATTTTGAGCTCTGTGTCTTATGTGCTTAAATTGTAAATTTATTCCTATGTTATAAAGGAATTAAATCTTTGTTCGGTTCAGCAAAAAGTCTAAATCAGTTAAGTTGACTGGTTTAGTGGGCAACATTGTTGTTGCTTAGTCAAATTCTAAGTCATCTACAGTTAGGTGGTTTAGTGGGCAACATTGTTGTTGCTTAGTCAAATTCTAAGTCATCTACAGTTAGGTGGTTTAGTGGGCAACATTGTTGTTGCTTAGTCAAATTCTAAGTCATCTACAGTTAGGTGGTTTAGTGGGCAACATTGTTGTTGCTTAGTCAAATTCTAAGTCATCTACAGTTAGGTGGTTTAGTGGGCAACATTGTTGTTGCTTAGTCAAATTCTAAGTCATCTACAGTTAGGTGGTTTAGTGGGCAACATTGTTGTTGCTTAGTCAAATTCTAAGTCATCTACAGTTAGGTGGTTTAGTGGGCAACATTGTTGTTGCTTAGTCAAATTCTAAGTCATCTACAGTTAGGTGGTTTAGTGGGCAACATTGTTGTTGCTTAGTCAAATTCTAAGTCATCTACAGTTAGGTGGTTTAGTGGGCAACATTGTTGTTGCTTAGTCAAATTCT
>JAJONR010001912.1:0-95278 GCA_029582245.1 Solanum etuberosum | reverse complement strand
AGTTACTAAGTCTGCACGCTTTTTGGCTGTTAAGACTACAGACTCGGCGGAGGACTACGCCAAGCTTTACATTAATGAGATAGTCAGGTTGCATGGGGTTCCTTTGTCTATTATCTTAGATAGAGGTCCTCAGTTTACCTCTCATTTCTGGAAGTCATTTCAGAAATGTCTTGGTACTCAGGTTAATCTTAGCACAGCGTTTCATCCGCAGACGGATGGTCAGGCAGAGTGTACCATTCAGACCTTAGAGGACATGTTGAGAGCTTGTGTGATATACTTCAAGGGTATTTGGGATAACCACCTTCCTCTTATAGAGTTCACCTACAATAATAGCTACCATTCCAGCATTCAGATGTCCCCTTATGAGGCATTGTAAGGGCGTAGATGTAGATCTCCAGTTGGTTGGTTTGAAGTAGGTGAAGTAGCCTTGATAGGACTAGATTCGGTTCATGATGCTATGGAAAAACTACAGCTCATTAGATATAGACTTAAGACAGCCCAGAGTCGCTAGAAATCCTATGCAGATGTAAGGAGAAGGGACTTGGAGTTCTAAGTTGATGATTGGATTTTCCTGAAACTGTCACCTATGAAGGGGGTGATGAGGTTTTGCAAGAAAGGAATGATTAGTCCTAGATATGTAGGCCCTTAAAAGGTCTTGAAAAGGGTTGGTAAAGTGGCTTACGAGTTAGAGTTGCCAACAGAACTAGCTGCAGTGCATCCGGTCTTTCACGTTTCGTTGTTGAAGAAATGTGTAGGTGATCCTGCATCCATAGTTCCTTTAGAGAGTGTGGCTGTGAAATATAGTCTCACTTATGAGGATGTGCCAGTTGAGATTCTTGATCGTCAGTTTAGAAGGTTGAGAAATAAAGAAGTCGCTTCAGTTAAGGTTTTGTCGAGGAGTCAATCCGTAGAGGGAGCTACTTGGGAAGCAGAAGCAGCCATGAAGGCCAAGTATCCTCATCTCTTTCCTTCCGATTCCATTCTAGCTTAAGGTAATAGTTCCCCTTCAGTTTTTCAGTCATTCATCTGTAGATTCAGTCTTAGTATCATGTTGCTTCAGTTTGTAATTACATTTTCAGCGTATTTGCATGTCCTTGGAACTCAGTTCAGTCAGAAATCAGTTTTCAGAAATTAGTGGTAGGGTTTGCAGCTCTTTCCCTCCATATTTAGCTAGTTTAATCTTCATTCAAGGACAAATGTTCCCAAGGGGGAGATAATGTAACACCCCGTATCCTATACAGACCAGATTTGCAGATTTGAGAAGCTACAGGTGCCACCTACAGGCACCACCTACGTACCGTCGGGTGACCCACGGTCCGTCCTGGTGGTCCGTGGTTCACCATATGGAGACCCTCCCAGAAAAGCCCCGAAAAATTATTCTAAATCGAGACCTACGCCAGGACCTACGGACCGTAGGTCAGACCACGGTCCGTGGTCCAGGGCCATAGGTCGGGCCCCAGATTTCTGTCCCAGAAACCCCCCAGAAAATCAGCTAAGGGTCAGCCTACGCCAGGACCTACGGATCATAGGTCAGACCATGGTCCGTGGTCCAGGGCCGTAGGTCAGACCCTCATTATCAACTCCCAGTAAGGAACGACAGTTGACCAGTATGGACCGTTGGTCCATCCACGGTCTGTCGGTCTGTCCATCGGTTGAACCCGACAGCAGTAAAGTCAGGGGTCTTTTGGTCGTTTCCCTATGCGTTGGACCCCTAAACTATGTCGTTTAACCCCCTAAACTATGTAGTTTTGGTCAGTTTAAGCCTAGTAACTTAATTAGAACTTACCCTAGTCAATTCATTCACCAAGAAATCAATCAAACTAGAGAAATAGAGGAGAAGAAGTCGACCAGCCCTAGTTCTAAAATGCAACAAGGTTTTCATCAGTTCCAGCCAGAAATGAAAAGATTTCTCCATGGAATTCGTCCCCAGGTATGTGGGATTTCACTAGTGGGTTTCTTTCTCCCATTAGGTCCCTAGAATTCAGTCAGAATCTTGATTTCCTTGATATTATCTAGACCTAGGGTTTCTTGAATGTTAGATATTGTTGGGTTTTAGCTGTTAGAATGATCCAAATCAGATTATCATGTTGTTGCTCAGTTTCTTGCATGAAATTCAGAACCCTAGCTATGTAGTTCCTTCAGTTCATGAATTACACATGCTAGGCCACCAATTTAGGTTATATACATGCTTCAGTTTACGAATGTCATATTATCAGATATAATTTTTGAATTCCCAGAGTTTGCATGTCAGAACATCGAGCTATCCATGTTTTACAGAATTCAGTAATAATGTGTTAATTTCATAATCAATTGGGAGTAGCTTAATACCGAGTGGACTAGCGTTCCAGCGTACCATCATAGTCCCAGAACTACGTGCCCCGTAGGTTGTAAGTCCCCTATGTGGGCATCATTTTAGTGATCACGCCAATCATACTTTTATACCTCTGGCAGGGTATATTGTGTCCTCTCGATGGGACGTATACATCGGACTCCACATTTAGCTCATGTAGTTTTATGCCAGTTATTTGTAGCTCCCACAGTACAGTCAGATTCTAGTGCATTGACCAGGTTATCAGTTACAGTTCAGTATTCAGACTCAGCATATCATGTACTTTGTCATTGCATTCAGTTAGCTCAGTATTCAATATATCTCAGTATTTACATTCAGTTCAGATTATATCATTGCTTTTATTGCTTTATTGAGTTATGATTATTGTTCATCTTTACTCTATCCTGCATGCTCAGTACCTTTCAAGTACTGACACATACTCTGCGCTACATCATCTCGTGATGTAGGTTCAGGTTCTCAGCTTCCAGATCATGCATAGATCGGTTCCCGATCTACAGCTCGGCAGTATCAGTGGTGAGTCCTCATTCTCCGAGGACGACAGACATGTTTCCTTTGCTTTTGGTTTTAGTTTCAGTTTTTGCTAGATTTAGCTGGGGCATGTCCCAGCATTTCTAGTCAGTTAGAGGCTTTATTTCAGACATAGTTAGATTCAACTTTAGTATTTGAGTTTGACTTTTCAGTTGTGGTTAAACTTTCCGCATTTATATATTCAGACTTAGAATGGGTATTCCCCATCATTTCAGATTTATCTTATGATTAGCTTCCGCATAGTGTTTATTAATTCAGTTCTCTTTAAGTATGCTTAAGATATGCCAGCAGGGTTAGCTTGGGGTCACTCGTGATCCTAGGTCTCGTGTCCGCATCCTCGGCATAGCTCGGGGTGTGATACTAGGATAAATACACAGATATATATGCCTCAGTTTTTAAATGTTTCATTATCAGTACTTAATGTTGCATTTTTCAGTTAGTATGTCAGAACATTGAGCTATCCAATATATTTCAGTTATGTTGTATTGTACACATTTTCAGTTGGGATTAGGGGTAACACCGAGTTGGACTAGGGTCAGTCACCCTCATAGTCCCAGAACTAGGTGCCCCCGTACGTTTATAAGTCCCCTCTTTGGGCATCAGTTTTAGTGATCACTCCAATCATGCCTCTATACCCTTGGCAAGGTATATTGGGTCCTCTCGATGGGGAGTATACATCGGACTCCACGTTTAGCTCATGTGGTTTTATATCGGTTTTTAGTAGCTCCCACAATCAGACTCTAGTGCATTTGACTAGGTTCCCAGTTATATCAGTATTCAACTTCATCATGATATGTACATGGTCATTGCATTCAATTTAGTTCATATTCAGTATATCTCAGTATATTCATCATGCTCAGATTATATCATTGCTTAGTATGCTTTGTTCAGTGATATGTTTGTTAAGCTTTATCCTATCCTGCATGCTCAGTACCCTCCAAGTACTGACGCATACTCTGCGCTACATCTTTTCGTGAAGTAGGTTCAGGTCCTCAGTATTTAGCTCACGTGTAGATTGGTTCCCGATCCATATTCAGCAGTATCAGTGGTGATTCCTCATTCTTCGAGGACGATAGACATGCTCTTTTACATTCAGTCTTTCATTTTAATTTCAGTTTTTTTAGAGTTAGCTGGGGGCATGTCCCAGCATCTCTAATCAGTTAGAGGTTTATTTCAGACATAAACAAATTCATCTTTAGTATTTGAGTTATAGTTCAGTATCTTAAACTCTTTTTCAGTATTTATATATTCAGACTTAGATTGGTATTCCCTATCATTTAGCTTATCTCATGTTTTTAGCTTCCACACAGTATATGTTCAAGTATGCTTATGATATGCCAGCTCAGGATTAGCTTGGGGTCACTCATGATCCTAGGTCCCGTGTTTACGTCATGGGGGAAGCCTCGAGGCGTGACAAAAATCATTGCATTCTTTAGTAAAAACTTTGAAAGTTTAAAAAGTTCATCATAATCTAATTGAAGATTCTCTTTCAAACACATATTGGATAAGAACTGACAATTTCAACATTCTTGAGGTTGGAAAACCTGACGCTTGACAGGAAATAAATATCATGTTCTTTGGCCAAATATCATAACTCCAATGCGCATTGATCAAGATCCAACTGGAGAGAGAATACAGTCAAATGAAAATCATCAAGCACAAAGTTACAAAACAATAATTTCATCGTACAAGTGTCTGGTTCAAGAAATAACATTCTCTACAATTTGCAGTGTTTGGGGATTGGCATATTATATGTTGTTCAAATTTTAAAGTTTTTTGGATATTTTTCATTCATCTTCTTTCTTGTCAATAAAATTAATTATGATTTTTTGAGTTATTGAAATCAGCCTTGGATAAAGGAAAAAATATTTATTAACATTTTTAATTAGGGTATTGTGATTACATTAAAAATAGTCTAGCATAAACTTTGTACTCATTTTGAAAAATCATTGATGAAGTACTTACTTTACTTAGTTGCATATATTAATTTAGATTTTAAATCTAACTTAGATTAATAGTAATGTATTCCAATAAATTTTGGGAAATAATTAAATAATAAGGGTTTAAAATTGAAAAAAATAATACGTTAATTTGTTACGATAAACATATAAAAGGAAAAACATTTTTTTGAACATTGGATTAGTAAAAAGGAATGGAGGAAGTACTTGAATATGTTTCAATCATGTAATTTGAGTTTTGCTTCTTTTTTTTCTTTTCTTATTATGATGTTGTTATAGATTTGTTCCTTCATAAACACTGCTTTAAACAAATCCCTCCTACACTATTGTTTGCATCCATTTTGATAAACTGTTCATTGTGGGTGGGGGGAGGGCAATGTTAAAACTTCCTAAAATGAATGTTCAAATAAAAGAGCAAAAGTTGCAAGGAGTTACCGATGTAGTTTCCATATTTATGTTGAGTGTTTCAACATGAAGTGAGGCTCCCAATAGGATATCTGCTCCATAGAAATAAAACTTTGTGATATGTGATGAGTTCGAGATTTGGACTCATTTGGGGCTTTGTTTATATAGATTTAGTGTCCTCAAATGCTTAATTTGTGCCATAAACTGATGTTAAAGCCTTTATTTTCAGGTATATGAATTGACGAGCAAGCAAGGACACTAACAGGCAAAAACAAACAAAACAAATTGAAGAAGTGAAGAAAAATGAAGACTGATGATCGCCAAATGCACTTGGCGAACCGCCGAGTGGATATTTGGACCGCCTAAATTTCCAGTGTGCCAACCCTGAGGGAAGAAACCAAGTCGGCGACAGGAAAATGGCAGTCGGCGAATCACCGATCAGGTCCGTGATGACAAGATTGATCGTCCAAAGTTATAGAACTTAAGGATGCTGCGAGCCAATGCAAAAAGGCGATAGAAGAGAGCAAAGGGCGGTTCGCCGAACTACTCGATGAACCTGACTTATATCGGCCAATGGCCTTTTGTGGCTAATTTTCGGCAACTATAAATAGGATTTTAAACTATAAATTCAGGAGAATGAATATTTTTTTTTCTTTTAAAATCTAGAAAAAATTTCTCTGGGGTTTTGGATAGTTCCTTAGTAGACTTGAAGAGTTTATGAGATTCAATTTGAAGATTTTGCAAGTGGGTTTCAAATTTTCTACAAATTGAAGCATTGTAAAGGCTTAATTACTCTTACCCAGTTGATGGCTAATAGATTTGGTAACAGTTTTTAGTCATTTATGATGTTTGGCTAAAACCCAAATTCTTGGGGTGTGATCATGTGATTACGGGTTGAATTAGTTCATGGGTTTTGTGAATTACTAGTTTAAATGCTATATTGAAGTGGGTTTAATCATTAGCTGAGGGTTAATTTATGAATTGTAGTTGCAAATGCAGTTCTAATTTTGTGTTCTTAGCTTGCTCGAGAGAGAGGTTTTAGAACCAATGCTTTTTAATAATGGTTTGTAGGTATTGGGTTGATATGGGTTCAGCTCGAGAGAGTGAATTCTAAACCCAATCCTACCCATCTTGCTTGACAGAGAAGATGTATTAAGGTTATGGCATGTTCTTAATTGCTATGGTTGTTGATGTTCGAGAGAAATCACTTGAAGTGGAATAGTTGTTCGAGAGAAAGCTATTTCAATTATAGTGTAGCCTACCCATTGATATTTAGCTATTTTCTTGTAGTTTCAATTACCCATATATTGAAATTTTCCTATAATAGATCACATCCCGAGAATTCCTCTCCTATTGTTATTTCAAATTGTTTATGACTGCATTGTAGTTGATAATTGCAAACCAAAACCCCCATCTGTCACCCCTTTGATTTGTTTCATGTCTTTTTCGATAATTTCTATTCCTATATCTAGTAAGATCAAATTCGTACTTCTTAATTGAATTTGAACACGTACCGTTGTCTGTGGGTTCGACCCCAACTCTTCGTTTTGTTTTATACATCTTAACGATCGTTTGCACCTAGAATTGAATGAGGTGTGCTTGAAACGTTAATTAAAATTGCGCCGCTGCCGGGGAGTGGTGTTTTTTAAAATTCTTTTATTGAAGTTGAATTGTGATCTTTGTAGTTATAGTTGAATCTACTTATTTTAGTTTTTGGTTTTGTGTTGATTCTGTTAAACAGAGGAAGAGATGAGCGTTAACGGAAGTAATGGTAGCCAAGTGGGCCACCAAGACTACATTGGGAACCTCAATGATGTTAATGACCCAAACCAAGTGGGAGGTGTTGGTGCCATTCGTTTACCTCCGGCTGAAGGAAATGCAGTTTTTCACAATTCAAGCACAATGCGTCAGCTCCTACAATTGAAAGGATTTTTTTGGGGGGTTGGCTCATGAGGATCCCAATGAGCATATCAGGAACTTTGTGGATGTTTGTGGGCCGTTCTCATTTAAGAACATATCGCAAGAATCAGTACGTCTCAGTTTGTTTCCGTTCTCTTTGATGGGTGAAGCTACTAAATGGTTGGCTGAGTTACCGAGGGACTCCATTACCTCATGGGATGAGCTGACCATAACATTTCAAGTGAGATTCTTTCCCCCATCAAATATGATGAATCTAAGGGATGGCATCCAAGGTTTCAAACGCTTGGAAGGTGAACAAATCCATGAGACATGGCTGTCCCAACCCATGGACTTCCAAATAATGTGCTGCTGCAATATTTCTATAGAAGCCTCAATTTGGTAAACAAAAGAGTGGCTGATCAACTTTCTCTGGGTGGTATAATGTAACAGCCCTATGCAAAAGCGTCCCAACTCCTTGATTGCATGACCAAGATCAACAGGGCATGGTACACTCGCGAAGACCAAGTCTCTCCTCTTACTTATAAAATGACAAAAGAGCAGATCGAAATGGATGAAGAGAGAGACCAAAAGATGGCCAAAATGATGACCCAGCTTGATATCTTGGCTAAAAATATCATGAGTGCTGGTGCAAGAAGTGTTAATGTTGTGGGTGTTGGTGGAGTGAACCCCGATGAAGCAAAATTTGAAGAGTTTTACAATGAGAAAGTGAACTTCCTAGCCAATCAAGGAGGAGCTTATCGTGCAAACTACCCAAGACTAGGTGGAAATCAAGGATGGAATAGAGATGAGGGTTGGAGAGACCTTGACAGAGAATGGCGTGATCGTAACGCCACTTGGAAGGAAAGAGATGGAGGTTCCTCCCCATGAGCGTCAAAAGCCGAAGGACTCTGAAGGTGGCAGGACAGAAGAGATGCTCCCATGCATTGTTAACAGAGTCGAAGTGTCCGACAAAGTATTGAAAGAGATGAAAGAGGATGTCTCGACTCTCAATCAAACACTGACCTCTCACTAAGTCTCTATTAAGCAGCTGGAGACCCAAAAGGGTCAAATTTCTTCACATTTGAATCCAAGACAACAAGGGGGGTTTCCTAGTGACAGAATAGAAAACCCTAAAAATGAAGCTTAATTTGGTATCCTCGTCATGCCACGACGTAAAGTAAGGCACTTCTTGGGAGGCAACCCAAGTTTTTAATGCTTCGGTTTTTAATTTTGAATAACGGGTGTTGATGGTGTAGGTTGAAAGGAGAAAAGTGTTGGAAAATGGGTAGTTTGGCGAGCCAAAACTCCAGTCGGCGACACGCCGAATAGGTCAGCGTGCCCGACTTGGATCGTCGTTGGACCCACCAAGCCTGAAGTGGAAGTCTATAAATCTCGGTGGGCTAATTGCTTAATCGGTGACTCATCAAACAGGTCGGCTAGCCCGATTTTGTCCGCCGTTTGAACCCCCAGATTTCCTGGAGGTCCTGTAAAACTCGGCGAGGTAAAGTACCCCTCGGCACATCGCCGAGTGGGTCAGCGAGCACGACTTGCTTCGCCGATGGTGCTGCGAACTGAAAGGTTTTAAATGCCAAACGGCTTAAAATTTCAAAATCCTTCATATTCTCTCATTTTCAACTCTCGAACTCCCTCACCCATTAATTAATCTTCAATAGTTTACTATTTTTCCTCGCATTATTGTGTGATCTCTTGCTCAGAATTGGAATACTTTGCCACCTAGCTTTTCAATTTCTCTATGCGGCTTACAGGTTGGTTTTTCGAACCCCGTACTTTAATTTTGTGGTTAAACTCAAATGCAATAGGTAGATATATGTCGATATGTGTTGGGTAACTGTTTTAATTGTGTTTTCTCATCGCTTTTCCCATTATTTTTCTGAACTTGAGCCTAAATGTTTAAATCAATGATTCTCCGTGTTTTGTGCGTAAAAATCGGTCCTAAATTGTTGGGTTGTGGTTATTTTGTATTAGGTCTAGTTGGGTGAAGTCTAAGTAACCCCGAGTTGTGCCAAATGACGTAATTTGCCCGATGATGGAGCTTTTGACGTCATTCCTAAGGGAAAAAGTCATCAAATGGCCAATTTTGGCTAAATCAGGGGAAGTCTAAGTACATCGAGGGCATGGGTCGTATGCGTCTAGGCTTAATTGCAAGATGTGTGTGTTTCATTTTAATTTCGGTGGCTGCGGGCATGATTTTGGGAAATGGGATTGAAAACTAGCACGTTGGGCCATTTGGCAAGCTGCGTCGAGCTCGCCGAATGGTTCGGTGGTTCGCCAATGTCCCCCTTTAATCTCCCTTAATTTCATCTTTTGGCTAATTTGATTCTGTAACTTTCAGCGGGAAGCCTGAGGTCACTCGGTGACTCACCGAAAGGTTCCCTAGATTGCCCTTTCTGCGCCCCTAAACCTTCAAATACACTGTAATATTTGGCGGGCTACTCTAAGCTCGCCGATTGGTGTCGGCAATTCGATGAAGGACCTTGATCATCACCGACATCCCTTAATTCTAGAGAATTTTTGACCTGGTACTTTCGGCGAGCTCGATCTGGCTTTCCCAAGTTACTCGGCGACTGGTTCAGGGAGTCTTTCTACAACTTGATTTTTGCACTTTTCTTGAATTGTTTCTAACATTTTTCTATGTGGTCTGCAGATATGGCTATACCCAAAGTGTCAGGAAGAGACATGTCGCCCCGCAAGTGGGTAAGAGGATTCGTAATCAATAAGGAAGCAGCTGCTTCCAAGGCAAAAACATCTAACGTCCCTACCAAGGGAGGAAAAGGGAAAGGAAATGGCAAGGCGCCCGTAGTTGAATCACTGGAGGCCACCTCCGACAGTGAGGGAATCTACGCGACTCACCTTACCTCATCAGAAAGCGAGGCAGACCTCCCGGATTCTCAGGCTTCATTCTCTGAGCCTTAGGATGAACAACTTCTACTTGCTTGGAGAGTAGAACTACGCTCAAAGGGGATTCATGATCCGTCTAGGATTCGGGTGCCTCCGACTTATCCTCCCCCTCCAGCTTCAGTTCAGACTGTGGTCCCAGCACCACCTGTACAAGGTCCTCCTCCCCAGTCTCTCAACAGACTAAAGGCCGAGGGACTGAGGACTATCATTGAGGAAAAGAGATTATCCACAGATGGTGTGGCGGACATGTATCTAGAAATATGGCACCCTAAAGTCCCACAAGTTTGAGATCTTCACTAAGCCCCAGGGTCCCTACATTCCTAATTCGGTCCAGGAGTTCTACTCCACCAACGGAGATTTGGTACCACAAGGGAAGAAGAAAGCCAACACCTTCAAACCAGTTGATTCAGTGATTGTCCGGGGGAAGAAGGTAAAGTGTGATAGTGACGACATAAACGTCATCTTGGGACGCATTCACGACATCACAAATGACTACCAGAGTATGATCAACAGAACGACATTGGATGACATGAAAAGTTGGCTGGCTCCTCTCCTTTCTGATGGTACTACTAGGTGGATTGAGGCCGGAGTGCCTATAGAGAAGAAAGATCTAAATGTGGCGGTGAGGTACTGGTTTGGGTTTATTAGCAGCACAATCATGTCATCCCAGAATGAGTCTATCCTCCACCACACAAAGATGGCCTGTATTGTCTCTATCATTGCTAGGAAGAGTCTAAATTTAGGTGTGATCATTGGACAAGAGATGGCCATGAGGTTCAAACAGCGTCAGACATCTCTTCTATTTCTGGTATTGATCACCGAGCTGTGCAGATGGGCCCGTGTTCCATGTGATAAGAAGGTGTATGTGGAGGTGACCCCCACCTCTTCTACTGACATCTGGTGTATTATGGCCGAGTACCGAAAGGACGAGGCTGAGAGAAGGAAGGCAACTCCAGTTGATACTTCCCCGGCAGTTGATATTGAGACATTACCTGCAGAGGTAGTATTGCCTACTCCGACCACTGGGCCTTCAGGTATTTCTAGCTCTGCCACCTCTGTGAATTCGAGTTCTTCTGCTGCTCCCCCACCTCCTAGAGCTGCTGCGAGCACTACTGCATCCCGACCTCCGCTCACCTAGGCCATGCTGCTACGGATGGGGCACCTAGCCAAATCTGCTGATGTGCGTGCCTCTAGGCTAGAGGTCATAGTTGTTGGGATGATTGAGAGAGCTCTCACTGCTGCATTGACACCTCTTAGAGTTTCTAATGATGTCTTCACGATAATAATCAAGGTGTGTGAGAGAGATCAGGGAGCTACTCATTAGGTGACGACCTTAAAGGCCGCGATTGCGAGTTGAGGAAGGATGTGGACCAACTGAAGTCCACTGATATGTCTCTGACTGTTGGGACTATGGAGATCCCTGATGACTTGAGCACGGATATTCCAGCGCGTTCTGATGTGCCTCCGGCTACCACCGGAGATGAGGTTAGAGCTGATGATGCGGCTGCAGAGTCTGAGGCTGAGACTGATGAGGAGCAACTTGTTGTTCAGGAGGAGACTGTGTTTGAGGGCCTAACTGAGGTGGAGGAGGCTATGGTACATGCTGCTGTTCAGACATCCTTGAGAGACACTACTATGACTGGGTCTAGTGCAGCTACAGCTGATGCTCCACCGGACACTGATGCCCACCCTCAGAGTGTTACCCCGGGCATTGATGCCCCGAAAAATGGAGTGACTGAATAGACAGAATGATTTTTACCTCCCTATCTGTTGTTTTTATTGATTATCTTTGTTTTAGTTGCATTTGAGGACAACTGCTTCTTTTTATTGGGTGGGGTGAGGTATTTCCATACCTACCTCTTGTGATTCTATTTTGTTTGTGAATATTAGGTTTTCTATTAATCTATATATGTGTTTTGATCTTGACATTGTGGATATTTTAGCTTGTGGCCCTTGTTTTGAATGGCCATGGTTTTTAACCTTAACATTTTTATTTGCCACCCCTTTTGTGTGTGATTGTGGATGTTC
This sequence comes from Solanum etuberosum, assembly GCA_029582245.1. Classification (NCBI taxonomy): domain Eukaryota; kingdom Viridiplantae; phylum Streptophyta; class Magnoliopsida; order Solanales; family Solanaceae; genus Solanum; species Solanum etuberosum. The sequence continues at coordinate 83,191 of JAJONR010001912.1, read as the reverse complement.
TTGTGCAAATTTGAGTGTCAGTTACGATCAATATCGATGACTTGAATAGTGCTCTTAATTGAACGAAATAAATGTGCGGCTACGATGAGGCCAATGAAGTTACAGAGACAATGTGTGAACTTTTAGCCTCTCGTTGTGACTAGCCGTTTATCGAATGAGTCTCTTGTGATGAACATTGCACACTAGTTAAAAAGTGTGGAGTCTTCTTTGATATTGGTGTCAATGCCTTCTGTGAGGAGATTACTTTGAATAGTGTGTGTGATGACATGAAGAATTTGCCCCGTTGGTCCGGTTGACTAAGTGATGTAAGCACTTGAAATGATCTTAGGCAACAATTTTGAAGAGTGAAGCAATTTGACAATATACCTCTTTTGTGGCCAACCTTGTGAGATGAGTGAACCTTGTTTGGCACATTTTGAGCCTTACCCTTTTTCTTGGAAGAAACTTGAACAATTGTGACCTCTCTTTATTCCATTCACCCATAACTTTCATGAAGTGTGGTTTGTTTGAATAGCCAACTTAGGCCAAAAGCGTAAGTTGGGGATGTGGTGAAAAGAGAAGGATAGTCAAGAAGTGTGAGAAATCCCCCTTTGAGTAATGGTTTGAAAAAGATGGAACCCCTCCATGTAAAAAAATAAGAAAGAAAAGAAAAGAGAAAAGAAGCAAAGAAAAAGAATGAAAAAGTTGTGAAATAAAGTGGTGGAAATTGCAAAAGAAATGGGGTATCCGATAGTTCATATGAATTTGAATAATGGGGTGGATTGTGAGCATATTTGAAATGTTAAAGAAAAAGAGGAAAGTGATGTTCAAACCATACTTCATGAAGGTAGCAACCACTAAGCCTAAATGACCATACCTTGACACTCAGCCCCGTTACAAACCGTGAAAAGACCTTTGTGATCTTGAGTGAGCTGAAATGAATATTGATTGGAAAATAAGGGCAAACCTATGGGTGAAGTCATACATGTGTTCATCTTTGTGAGTGTGAAAGTTGTATGTGATTTCGGAACCTTAAATTGTTGAGAGATTGTGTGTGACTATAGAATCATCTTTTTTGTGAGGGCATTTAAATACCTTTCTTGAGTTTGAACTTGCATTTGAAGCAAGTATTGTGAACTTGAGTATCTTTGGTAATGATGAGTCACAATTCGAATTTTTGAGTGCACAATTGATCATTGCATGAGTAAGTTGAACCTTGTTGTGTGCATTTATGTTGAGTCTTATGCAGCACTTTTTGAGACATCCTTTTTGAACTTCGGATCTTGAGTTTTACTTGAAGACAAGTAAAAGTTTAAGTTGGGGTGTTGATGAGTCCGAGATTTGGACTCATTTGAGGTTTTGCTTATATAGATTTAGTGTCCTTAAATGCTTAATTTGTGCCATAAACTGATGTTAAAGCCTTGATTTTCAGGTATATGAATTGAGAAGCAAGCAAGGACACTAACAGGCAAAAATGAAAATAACAAACTGAAGAAGTGAAGAAAGGCGAAGCCTGATGATCGCCAAAAGCACTTGGCGAACCGCCGAGTGGATATTTGGATTACCTAAAGTTCCAGTGTGCCAGCCCTGAGGGAAGAAACCAAGTCGGCGACAGGAAAGGGGCAGTCAGCAAATCGCCGATTATGTCCGCGATGACAAGATTTATTGCCTAAAGTTACAGAACTTGAGGATGCTGCGAGCCAATGCAAAAAGGCGATAGAAGAGAGCAAATGGTGGTTCGCCGAACTACTCGGCGAACCCGACTTATATCGTCCAATGGCCTTTCGTGGCTAATTTTGGGCGACTACAAATTGGATTTTGAACTGTAAATTCAGGAGAATGAATTTTTTTTTTCTTTTAAAATCTAGAACAGTTTTCTCTAGGGTTTTGGATAGTTCCTTAGTAGACTTGAAGACTTTTTGAGATTCAATTTGGAGATTTTGCAAGTGGGTTTCAAATTTTCTGCAAATTGAAGCATTGTAAAGGCTTAATTACTCTAACCCAGTTGATGACTAATCGATTTGGTAACCGTTTTTACTCTTTTATGATGTTTGGCTGAAACCCCAATTCTTGGTGTGTGATCATGTGATTATGGGTTGAATTAGTTTATGGGTATTGTCAATTACTAGTTTAAATGCTATATTTAAGTGGGTTTAATCATTAGCTGAGGGTTAATTTATGAATTGTAGTTGCAAATGCAGTTCTAATTTTGTATTCTTAGCTTGCTCGAGAGAGAGGTTTTAGAACCAAAACTTTTGATTAATGGTCTGTAGGTATTGGGTTGATTTGGGATCAACTCGAGAGAGTGAATTCTAAACCCAATCCTACCCAACTTGCTCGAGAGAGAAGATGTATTAAGGTTATGGGTTGTTCTTAATTGCTATGCTTGTTGATGTTCGGGAAAAATCACTTGAAGCGGAATAGTTGTTCGAGAGAAAGCTATTTCAATTATAGTCTAGCCTACCTATTGATATTTAGTTATTTACTAGTAGTTTCAATTACCCATATATCAAAATTTGCCTATAATCGATCACATCTCGAGAATTCCTCTCCTATTGTTATTTCAAATTGTTTGGGACTGCATTCTAGTTGATAATTGCAAACCAAAATCCCCATATGACATTCAATGTCACCCTTTTGATTTGTTTTATGCCTTTTTCGATAATTTCTATTCCTATATCTAGTTAGATCACATTCGTACTTCTTAATTGAATTTGAACATGTACATCTCCCTGTAGGTTCGACCCCAACTCTTCGTTGGGTTTTATACTGCTTAACGATCCTTTGCACCTAGAATTGGATGAGGTGTGCTTGAAACGTTAATCAATATGCAAATCTAGAATTACACATTTGCATTTCAATTCTGGAAACGACCTCTCTTCAAACTGCATCAAACCTGATGTGGTGATCCCAATGAAATAAGTGAAGGATCGAGAAACTAAGAACAATAAAAAAGGAAGAAAAATCTTATGTAGACAGATAATGTTATGGCAAATCTGACCATCTAACAAGATTGCAAAAAGTTTTGAGAGTTTTGTATTAATACCAGTAGTTTTTGTATATATAATGAGTAAAAATCCTCAAATTGTGTTATTATTTAAATAGAAAAAATATGTGTTGTTGACAATACAAACCTGTGTGAACCAAGTCCCGATCCTTAATTTGGTTACATTGCTCAACTTTTGAAGATAATCTTCGACAAGTGTACTAATAAATTGATGTTTATCAACACACGTTCCCCTAAAAATACAAGGACCAAACCAAGTACATCTAATTTGGCAAAAGGGAGAGAATCTGAATAATAAGAGCATCCGGCAACTTACTGATTCGATCAACTCTTCTCATTTTGCTTATTTGTTTCTTTGTAAATGGAGGCCATAGATCCATGCTTTTGGGGGCTAGGGTTTTAATTGAATCTCTATTATTAATGTTCGGCTATATACACTCTATTCACGAAATAGCTTCTTCGTTAAGTTACAGAAACCAATCAACTTAATTAATTGCTTTTAGTTACTGGATTTTACATTCTCTAATGACTTGTTACATTTTAACATCTAGAAATCGTAATTGTTTTTACATATGAATTCGAGCACACAAATATTCAGATATATAAAAACAATGATGACTATATATATAAGGAAAAACATTTCATTAGGGTCATGCTATGAATCTCCCTTTTCTATATTTCTTTTGGTCACCGTAATTGATGACAATCTGCTTGTAAGTTACTTCATCAATCAATCCAAACATGAACAACATTCGAGAATAAGATACAAGGTTTGTTTTGAATGTTTATTTAGTCACATTTCTCCAATTAAAAGAAAAATGGACTGTAAACTAGTATTGCTTGTTAGAAGTCTCGAAAATTAAAAGTCGCTGCTACTAACTCCATTAAGAACTCCTAAACTATTTCATACTTATCCCACTGAATAAATCAGTTATTCAACACAACATTTCAGGACTGCTCTAATGCCTTAAACCCCCTAACGACAGGTCCGTGATAAAAATCCATCCCCTGCTTCTTCATAAATCCTTCATTAACCTGTTATTTTTTGTGAATTATTTTGATGAAATAAATGGAATTAGTTTAGTGTGTTATTATCAAGCAGTGTATCCCGAAGTACAAATAAAAGATCTATTGGAGGGCTCTTTCAATTCATACATGAATGAGAAAAAGATCTATTGGTGTCATTATTTGCATTCCAAGGTTGTCCAATGGGAGAGCTGTTATTACCATAGTTGTTGTGGTGATACTGAATGTAGCCACCTCGACCCATGTACGATCTACCATGGCCTCTTAGAGAGTTGTTATTCATCTGACAGGGTTTTGTATATATATCACCATGAAAAGAACACTCAGAAATATTAGTTGCAGGTGTATTGCCTACAGTAAGTAATTTATAGGGAGGACATGGACGAGCCATGAAAAACTCATGGTTTAGTGTAGGAGAATAACAGATGTTGACTAACAAAGAAAAGAAAAGATAACAAGGTTATGTTTTTTATTAATTGAAATAATGACTGCAATATAAATATATGAATTCATAACTTAAAAAGCTAAAGAAAAGGAGTAGAATAAGCTAACATTATCTCCAATAACTAAAGCCTAATATATAGCAACTAACTAACCAGATTCTGCCAAATACTGCAGCCTTATTTATCTGAACTTAATCCTACTTTTAAGCTGTATATTGTTACATCAGAAAGTGAAACTAATCTCCAGGTTTTAAGGCACCACTTTCAACACTCCTCCTTGACTCAAGAACAGTAATGCAAAGCCTTTTTATGAGAAATTCAAATCTTGCTCTAGGTAGGGCCTTAGTTAAAATATCAGCAGTCTAAAATCAGGTTTGCAGTGCACCAAGTTTATATCTCCATTCTTTTGCGCCTCCCTCAAGAAATAAAGCTTGATCTTGAAATATTTTATCTTACCATGTGAAACGGGATTATTTGCAATTGAAAATGCACCTTGATTATCAACAAAGATTTCAGTACTCTTCTTTTGCTCCATATACAAATCTCTCAGTAGCTTTCGAATCCAAAGGGCTTGATTCTCAGCTGATTCAGCTGTAGATTGAGCCACAATATTTTGCTTCTTTGAACTCCAAGAAAACATTCCAGAACCAAAACTAAAAAAGTAACATGAGGTGCTTCTCATATCATCTGAGCTACCAGCCCAATCACTATAAGAAAATCCAAGAAACTGAAACTCTGATGCTTTTTTAAACAGTATGCCAAAATTCGTAGTACCTTTAAAATATCTAATCACACGTTTAGCTGCTTGAAAATGAATTTCGCTAGCACAATGCATATATCTTGAAATTAAACTCACAGCATAAAGAATATCTGGTCTCGTTGCAGTCAAGTACATTAAGCCACCTATCAGGCTCCTTAAAGTCCTTCATCAACCTTTTCAGCTCCATAATCTTTGCAAAATTTCTCCTTTTGATTCATAGGAGTTGTTGTAGACTTGCATTCTTCCATTTTGAACTTTATGAGAATTTCTTTAGCATATTTCTGCTGGCATATGAAGACCTTATGTCCTTTTTTCTGAATTTCCATGCCAAGAAAGTAGAACATTTCATCAAAGTCTGTCATCTCAAAAACTTCCATCATTTCAGTCTGGAACAAATTGATCAAGTTCAAATTGCTACCTGTAACTAGCAAGTCATCTACATACAAAGAAACAATGGTTAAACCAGAATCTTCTTTTCTAATATAGAGTGTAGACTAGCTGAGACTTTTTGTAAAGCCTAAGCTCAGAAGATGAGCATCAATTATGCTTTACCAAGCTCTAGGAGCTTGTTTTAAACCATACAATGCCTTTTTTAGAAGGTACACTTTGTCTTGTTTGCCTTTGATAGAAAAACCTTAAGGTTGTTGTACAAAGATTTCTTCTCCAAGAGAGCCATTTAGGAAAACTGATTTCACATCAAGCTGGTGTATCTTCCATCCCCATTGAGCTGCTAAAGATAACAACATTCTTATCATATCCAAACGGGCGACAGGAGCAAAAGTTTCTGAAAAATCTACTCCAAACATTTGTGCATACCCTTTAGCAACCAGCCTGGCCTTGTACTTTTTTATGGAACCATCATGATTGAGCTTGGTTGTATAAACCCACTTGACTCCAATAGCCTCCTTGTGTGATGGTCTATCAACCAACTCCCATGTGTTGTTCTTTTCTATCATTTTGAGCTCCTCCTGCATTGCATATCTCCATTTTTCATCTTTAGCAGCCTCCATAAATCCTCCTGGTTCTAAAATTGCAACATTACAGCTTTGATATATATCAGAAAGTGTTCTTGTGCCTCTAACACGTACATCATCAACATCTTCATCTAGAGATTCTAGATATTTCTGTGTTTTATCATCTTACCAGGTGTCATTTTCCACGAACTAGACATCCCTGCTAACAATTATTTTGTCATTTTGAGGTTGATAGATCCTATAAACTTTTGAGAGACTGTTGTATCCTACAAAAATTCCAGGTTCAGCCTTCTTATCCAACTTATCTATTTACACATGAGGTACATAAGAAAAACAAAGACAAAAAAATATTTTTAGATTTGTTAGCAAAGGTTTGTAACCAAACCAAGCCTGAAATGGTGTCTTCTTTTGCAAGGCCTTAATCGATAATTTGTTTAGCAGAAATACAACAGTATTTGAAGCTTCAGCCCATAATTTCTTTGGCAGTCGTTTCTCATGGATCAAACACCTTATCATCTCCATTAGCGTCCTATTTTTTCTTTCCACTACTCCGTCTTGTTGGGGAGTATACAATGTTGTTAGCTGATGCTCGATTCCTTCTTCATTAAATAACTTGTTGAATTTTTTCTGAAGTATACTCGGTTCCATTATCTGTTCTTATCACCTGAATTCTCAACCACTCTAATTTTCCACAAAAGCCTTGTATTTCCAGAATACATCGACGATCTCATATTTTTAATTCAAAAAATAAATCCAACAATATCTGGTACAATCATAAATAAAGGAAATATAGTACTTACTACCCTTTAAATATGGTGTTTTCTGAGGTCCGCCTATATCTGTGTGAATAAGTTGTAGCTTCTGCTTTTCCTCCATGAAGAATTCTGAAAAGGCTGCCTTGTTTGCTTCCCATACTGACAAACTTCACAAGAAGGCAGGTTCTTCTCAAGGCTTGGAAGACCTTCTGCTAGTTGATTTTCATTCATGAAGAGTATAGCATCATGACAAAAATGTTTGAGTCTTTTGTGCCATAGTTTTGAGTTATTTTCCAACTTGATAACTGCTGCTTTCTCCTTGTCCAACAGGTTCAAGGCAAAACTTTTTCCTCTCATCTTGACCTTGAACATCTCTTTATTATCCATATCCTTGATGACACATGTTTTTTCTTCAAACAACACTTTCAAACCATTTTCAAGTAGTTGTCCAACACTTAAGAGGTTTTGATCAAGATCAGGAACAAAAAGAGCATCAACTATAAGTTTCAAACCTGTAAGGCTTTCAATTGCAACATTTTCTCTGTCTCTCGCATCAAGATATTCTTTATTTCCAATATTCACTTTGGAAATAAAAGATCTATGTATATCTTTAAAGAGTTCTTGGTCGCTGGTCATATGATTTGTGCATCCACTATCAATTAACAAACTTTCAGAACTGCTTTTGCTAGCAAAACAAGTTGCTGAGCAAACAATAGCTCTTCTTGATATTGATTTACTGCAGCCTTAGCTTCTTCTTGTTGCGGTTGTGACTTGCATACCCTCTCCACATGGCCTAATTGAGCACATTTGTTGCATTTGACATCTTGTCTCCACCAACACTTCTGTTGAGAGTGATTTGTCTTTTTGCAATAAGGGTAGGGAGGTTGACTTCCTCCGTGATTTTTGTAATTATTGGTTGGCCTCTGCTTCTTGTTCTTTTTCCTTCCTTTGTTTGACTCGTTGTTCTGTGAATTAGCTTGAAAAGCACCTTCAACAGAACCTTCTTTACTCATTAATCTCCTTTGCTCCAATGCCTGCAAATCTTTAACAAGTTCTACTAAGGTAACGCTTGACAGATCTTTAGAATTCTCTAAAGAAGAAGTTGTGGCTTCATATTTCTCAGGAAGTGTAACAAGAATCTTTTGAAAAATTCTTTCATCAGCGAAATCCTTACCGAACAATCTCACCTTCTTGGCCAAGTCGAGTAGTTGGTCTGCCTAGTCTTTTATAGTTTCTGATTCTTTCATTCTCTTCATTTCAAATTCTCGAATCAGATTCATCACTTGCATATTCTGCACTCTTTCATTTCCCTGGTATTCTTTTTTGAGATACTCCCGAATTTCTGCAGCAGACTTCATTTGCATAATTCTAGTAAGAATTGAAGGGGATACTGCAGAGAAAAGTCAAGCTTTAGCTTTGGCTTTCCTTGTCTTATTCTCCTTGTGATGTTTCATCCGATTCATTGTTGGATTATCACCGAGAGGAGTTACTTCATTATCCTCTTCTACTGCTTCCCAGAGATCGAACGTTTCAAGATGAATTGTCATTCTAATTGCCCAAGCTTGATAATTCCCACCATTGAAGACTGGTGGAGTTAAGAAGCTTGTTTCAGAATTCATTTTCTATAAACTATTTAAAATAGTAGTTCAAAGAAAGGTTTATATGGTTCACTCTCTTCTCACAGGTCCCTCAAGATGGCAATGCTCTGATACAAATATGTAGGAGAATAACAGATGTTGACTAATAAAGAAAAGAGAAGATTACAAGGTTAAGTTTTTTATTTGTTGAAATAATGACTGCAATATAAATTCATGAATTCATAACTTAAAAACCTAAAGAAAAGGAGTAAAATAAGCTAACATTATCTCAAATAACTAAAGCCTAAAATATAGCAACTATCTAATCAGATTCTTTCAAATACTGCAGCCTTATTTATTTGAACTTAATCCTACTTTTAAGCTGTATATTGTTACATCAGAAAGTGGAACTAATCTCCAGGTTTTGAGGCTCCACTTTCAACATTCAGCAATAGACTATGAAGCTTGGAGTATGAAACTAGTTCAGGTCGCGCAAATAGAGTAGAACCAACTGTTGGGAAAGACAAGCACTAACAAAGATGCACAACAGGGTAGTAGAGGAAGAATACCTAAGTCTAAACTTTTCCTACTATTTTTTAACAAAGAGGAGACAATCAAATTCAATCACAAATACTATTTTGGGCAGCAAGTATATCAACAAAACAAATATAACAAGACAAAGCTAAATCAATGATACGAGACACCATGATATACGTGGATAACCTCTTTGGAGTGAAGAGTAAAAACCACCGGACCAAAGCTCCACAACAAGATTTACAATATGTTCTCCAAAATGGCCACCAAAGAAGTGCCAAACAACGAGCAACAATAACTCAAGATAGCACAAAGTCACCAAAATGCGACTATTATTCACGAAATGAAATCTGAAGCTACAGGGCTCCTAATCCACGTCTGTCACTTCCCAATCAAATATTAAGTTGAAAGGAATAGTCTATCCAAAAATCAGCTCAATTTGACAAGGAGCAAACGGGGAATCACACTTTGAAGTTGGCTGCTAGGACTGAAAAGTATGTGCGAACAAAGAGAACAAAGAAAATATAGCTAGACTATTTATAGTAATGAAACTTAGTGCAAAATTTTCTAATTGTCTGTCAAGGATTAACAATTTGAAAGTTGTAACCTCAAATGAACAAAATATACTTCGACTCCAATACCTCAAATCAATTTTGCAAATTCTCTACAAAGCTCCATAATCAATATTGTAACATCCCACCTTAGAAAGAGCTAAATTTAGAATGAACTAATTTGGAAAGAACTAATTTGAAATTTGTTCAAGTTAAGCTTAAGTTGTGAGGTTTAGGTTAACTTCAAATGGCCTTAACTTTCAGTACATGAAGAGTTAGGTGGCCCATAAGATATCAAATGAAAGGTCTTTGAATCCTCTTTCTAATGCCACCAAGTTTGCTAAATTTCAAGTTTGGATAAGGGGAATAAGCCCGTTTGAAGTCACCCTGTCTAGTTAAGGAAAGTTACCCGGATTAATGAGGGGTATTTTGGTCGTTTCCTTACCACATCAGCTTAAAACAAATTTAGTGATATTTTTAGGGTCAAATCAGATTTGGGTCAGTTTTCATAATCCCAAATACTCTTAGGGTTTGGAGAGGATTTCAAGAAGAGGAAAAGAGGAGAAAAGGAAGAACGATCAAGGTTCTTGCGTATCGAGGATTTGTTTCGCCAAATCGAGGTATGTAAGTTTTCATAGTGTTGAGTTCGTTCACCCACACGCCAATCATGATTATTTTTTTGCGAATATATCCATAAATATTGAGAAAGTTAATATTCTTGATTAGTGTTCTTGAAGTGTTGCTTTTGTTATTGATTAGGATGGGTTTGATGAGTTATTGAGATAAACATTATGAGTTTGAGAGTTCTTTTTGAGTAGATTATCATGTACTTCTATTGGATAATTGAATCTAAGGAAAATTTGAGAAAACAATTTATTCTAGATGAATTGGGGTCAGAAAATGAGAAAGAAAATTCATCGGGAAGTTCTGGGAAAGGCTGGGGTGGGGCACCCCAGATGCGCCAGAGGGTCTGGGGAGGTGCGCCAGAATATGGTCTTGAAAGTTCAGGGGCTGGCGCCCCACGCCAGCAGTGCACCAAGGTCGCCTGCCCCCATCCTTTTTCCGTCGTTTGCTCCATCTAAGTCCTTTTAAAGTGTACCTTTACCCCCTATTGATTCTAACTACTCTAAAATATATCTAAACATCGAGAGATCCTTCAAAACATGAAATCATATCCCTTGAATTCATAATTCAAATTCAAGGTAGAGTTAAGAGTAAAGTCTTGAGAGTTGTTTCGAGTCTTTTTGAGATGTCTTTTTCAATCTTTTAAAACTTGTTTTAAGACTTGAGTACTTGAGTATGAGGATGAGTAGAGTTGAGTTTCATTTTTCAAAATAAATATTTGGGAACTAAGTTTTCCCAAGAGTATATGTTTTTACATTTAAAATGAGAAGAAACACCGAGTTCCTGTCACGACCCAGGGGTACACCCTAGACGTAACATGGAATACAAGACCTCGAGAGGCCTCATATAAGACACTTTGCATTCATAGTCAAGATAATAGAAAATCGATAAGATTTAAAATATTTTCAATAATATCAAAGTTTTATAAAATGAAATGGAAGTCTCATACACTTGTCTCAAAAACAATCTAATACCATAAAATCTTGGGACGTAGCCCGTATGTTCAAAACTAAAATGAAAAGACCATAAGGAATTGGTGGCTAAATCTTCGAATGTTGTGAGGACACACAAATCTTCAACCTTGCCTCTACTAGAGATCCCAGCCACGGGGATGAGAGTCGGGAACGCGAGACCATACATTTGGATAAGAAATGTAAGCGCGCGTATGCGTTAGTACAAGAATGTACTAAATATGATAACTTGCATAAACATCAACATAAACATAAGAGTTAGACAACATAGGTCATAATCATAATCAATGCATATAATAGATAATTTCAACATATAAGAAATAATTCTTGAAATAACCTCAATTCATACTTAGCCAAGACATGGATAATTCGACACTAGTCTTACTCATCATAGAAAGCAAACTCAAGCAATAATCCAAGCTCATCACCTATCATAGAAGGCAAACTCAAGCAATAATCTAAGCTTATCTTTTATAGACATGGGGAATCACCTCTTGCCTCACTTTAAAGGAACATGGGTAATCGCATTAATACATAAGCAATTGAGGCGAGCCTTTCACATTAATACATAAGCAAATCATGTGGGTTAATCCCTTCCAAAACAATCACATCAAAAATCATTAATTCATAACATATGCTTCACTCTCAAAGCAATACCTATCATAATCACCACATATTCTACAATCTCAAAGGAATTCATAATGTACCTTATTTATCCTATAAGAATACATCTAAATCCATAATTTCTCCTTTCATGGATCAAAACTCATTTACATCAATTTCATCTTAGAAACATGGGTTAAGAATGGGTACATGTAAATTCATCCGAAAAACATGTAATCCTCTCAATTCATGCATAAACAATCATAACCCAATCATTTAGATCAACATTCATCAAGACCCATAACTTAGAAGAAAACCCTAACTCAAAATGGGGAATTCTACCTTTTCAATTGGGGAATCTTAGGAGCTCCATGGATGCAAGGATTCCATGGATTAATAAATCTATCATACCTTTATATCAAAGCCCACAAGAAATTGAGAATGGATACTTGAACTTGAGCCCTAGCTTCACCTTTCTTCTTCTTCAAGTTCTAAAGAGAGAAATATTTTGAGACGAAGAACTTTGGTTTTCTTTTGGGTTTTGAGAAAAATGACATAAATGGGTGAGTTTTGGGGTTGAAATCACTTATATAGGGGTCCTAGGCTTGGGTAATACGACATAGTATTAATTTAAATAAAACCGAAATAGACCCAAAAGCCCCTAAACTTACAGTTGACTGAACAACTTCACGCCAGGCTCCACGAGTCGTGGTGGCTCTCACAAGACGTGGTCCTTGACCAGTGGCTTTGAAAACCACCCTTAAAACCTTTCACCCCACACGCCCACCTCCACGAGCAGTCAAGGCCTTCACGAGCCATGAACTAGCTAGTGGTAGGAGGCTTCCTTAACAAGCACACTGCCTAGTATTTCATGGGCACCACCACGGGCCGTGGTGCCCTTCACGGGGTGTCATGATACTCGTGGGAGGTGACCCTACCTTGGCTGGGTTCTGTGAGCCACCACGGGTAGCACCACGCCTCTTGGTGCCCTTCACGGCCCGTATGAGTCCTTGTGAAAGTTTCCCAAGCTCAATTCTTTGGCTCATGCCTTGACACTTAGCCCCTTGCTTAGACTACTAGATTCTGAGGTGTTACAGTTCCAAAGGAGTTCATGAGGAGTTTTGAGTACTATCTCTTTTAAGAAAAACCTTTTGAGTAATAATCTCAAAGTGTGAGGATGAGGAAATGTTTTTAAACATATGAGCTAAGTTATATTTTGGGAGTAGAATTGAGAACGTATATGGGGATGAGTTCAGATAACTCGAAGTCCTCATAAACTATGTAGCCAACGTAGGTAGAAAGAGTCATACTTTTTAGATGATTCCTTATTGCTTTTTAAGCATAGCTTAGTGGATCCACTTAGTTGAGGATTTATATATCCCGACAAGGTATAGGACAGTTTTGGTAGTGTGGGCGAGACGTTGCATCATCACATAGCTCATAGTGATGGTTGTCGCTTAGAGAATCTCCCAAACAGAGTTATTTTGTATTTTTACATAAAAACTGAGTTATTATTGTATTTTTTAATACATTGAGTTGTTATCTGCTCTTTTAAATGCTTTATATAAACTACATCTTTATTGTTGTTTTTATACTGCTTTGAGTTGAGTTCCCATGAGTTGAGGTTAAGTTGAGTAGAGTCGAGGTGAGTATGTTTCCTTCTTTCCAAGTTCAACTTATTATGTTATGTTCAGTATTCCCCTTACATGCCCGTACATTCAATGTACTGATTCCATTTGGCCTGAATCGTTTCATGTTGCAGATACAGGAGATCAGGGTCATCAACAGGTGATTCCTTGATAGCAATTGCAGTTCAAGAGTTGTTTGGTGAGACTCCTTTCTTTCGGAGGATCCCTTATATATTTTTATCGATTTATGTTTTTTTAGGATGATCAGGGTTTTGTCCCGACATCCCTTATAGTATTAGAGGCTTCATATAGAGATATACAGTAGTTCATGAGTCTTTTCATTTTCAGTTGTTAATGTTCTAGACTTGAGTTGCCTCTTTGGCTAGTGAATGTTTTATTTCTAAAATAATCTGAGTTTACCTTTTGAGACAGTTGAGCAAAGTTTACTTTTGAGTTATGTTAATGTTAGTAAGTCTTCCGCTGAGAGTTGAGACAGACCAAGGGTTTACTTGAGGCCAGCAATGGTTCTCGAGTGCCGGCCACGCCCAGGGTGTAGGCTCGGGGTGTTACGAATATCCATTTCAACAAATATAGAATGGAAGCTCAATGAAACAAAACGAAAAATAGAAACTATTTCCCACACATGTTACACTAATTTTTGAAACCCCTCATCATTCATCATTGTCTTAGTAATGTAAATCCTGCCTGAAGTATAGATATTTCAGGCGAATCAAACAAAGAGATCTAACAAGACATTCTTTTATGACTTATAAGCAAACAAATGAAGCACAAAATATAATGTGCATCGCCTGATCTTTCTTTCTCTACTTCTCTCAACCGCTTTCTAACGTTTATATCTCAGACTGCGGGTCTCTCCCACACTCCACCGGGAGGGGTTTCGGCCCATCCTGACTGTGATAACACTCTTCAACCAGGGGGGGAAAAAACTCCAACATGGAATTGAAGAAAAAGTCTCTTATGCCTCTACTATTATGAATTCCTCTTCATCAAAATTGAATTGTACCAGACATGAGAAAGAAAAGATCATCACAAAAAATTCTACTCATAACAGTATACTAGCTGTAATCTTCAAAGCCAAAGATTACTACAGCATTATGGCAGAAGACTTCAAGTATACCTTGGTGGGGCGATTTTTTAAATCCAGGCCACAAATTGATCAGATTAGGTCAAAATTCAAGGAAAAGGTGACTATGGAAGAGTCTGCGAAGATTGGAGTCTTAGACAACTATAATGTGTTCATTGACCTGATTAATCAAGAGAGCTCTAATAATCTAAAGGAGGCTGAGTATTGTTTAGTTTCCAAGCCTAACAACAACAATATCGAAAATCATTTTCACAACAAGGATAACAAACCAGGAAAAAGAAAGTTCAAGGACAAAAAGGAAGATAAGTAGAGTGGTGATCCAAAAACTCTATACATAAACTCAAAAAACTTATAAACATCAATAAAGTGGTATTTGTGTCTATTCTTATCATGATACAGGTTCATTCTTTCCTTATACAATGCAGACCTCTAATATGCTCTGGGCGGAATTCATCCATCTCATTGATTTGATCTAGTCTCAGGTTTGCTATTTCGCTCCAACTGAGGTTTAACTTCTTTAGTTCCCAGAGTGCCTTATGCTCCAGCTCGACAGACAAATGACATGCCTTTCCAATCACCAACTGATATGGTGACATACCAATAGGTGTTTTCAAAGCTGTCTGATATGCCCATAGAGCATCATCCAACTTTCTTGCCCAATCAGTCCTGATGGCATTCACTGTCTTTGCCAAAATCGCCTTGATCTCCCGATTTGATACCTCAACTTGGACACTTGTCTGCGGATGATACGGTGTACCCACCTTGTGCTTCTTAAACCCATATTTAGCTAAAAGTGCACTGAACACTTTATTATAGAAATGGGAGCCTCCATCGCTGATAATTGCTCTAGGTGTACCAAACCTTGAGAATATGTTCTTCTTCAGGAAACCAGCAATGCTTTTACCATCATTTACAGGCAGGGTGATTTCCTCAACCCATTTGGACACATAGTCCATTGCCACCCGTGTGTACTTTTACCCATAAGAGCTCACAAATGGGCCTATGAAATCAACTCCCCACACATCAAACAATTCCACATCCATAATGGGTGTCATTGGTAGCTCGTGGCTATGATAGATAGATCTTTGCCGCTGGCATACATCGCAATCTTTACTACATCAATTGCGTCCTGATGAATTGTAGGCCAGTAGTACCCACTCTGGAGTACCTTGTGGGCTGTCCGGGCACCTCCATGATGACCGCCTACTGGAGAGGAGTGACAGGCCTCTAATATATGTAGCATCTGAGCCTCAGGGACACATCGCCTGATGATGTTATCAGGACATACCCTGTACAAATAGGGGTCATCCCAAAAATACTTACCCACATCATGTAGGAATTTCTTCCTTTGATGGAATGTTAGCCCTTCAAGCATCAAATCGCTAGCAAGAAAATTAACAAAGTCAGCAAACCAAGGAATGAGATCAAGAGTAGCGACTAACACCTACTCATCTGGGACTGAGTCATTTATGTCTAACTCATGTTCCTCCTTCTTTTATGCTTCCAACCTAGACAGGTAATCAGCCACCTGATTTTCATAACCTCTCCTATCTTTGACTTAAAAATCAAATTCTTGAAGAAGCAATACCCATCTGATTAATCTCGTCTTTGCATCTTTCTTGGCTATGAGATACCACAGTGTTGCATGATTTGTGTGGACTATCACCCAAGTGCCCATCAAGTATGCCCTGAATTTCTCAAAAGCATATACCACAGCCAGTAGTTCCTGCTCAGTAACAGTGTATTTGCGCTGTGCTCCATTCAGTGATTTGCTGGCATAGTAGATCGGATGGAAAATCTTGTTGCGGTTTTGCCCCAACACAACTCCCAAATCAGTACCGCTGGCATCGCACATCACCTCAAATGGTTCCGCCCAATCAGGGCCAATGATCACTAGGGCAGATACCAGCTTCTCTTTCAGGCATTCAAAGGCTTTCGGGCATGTATCATCAAAGGTGAATTTCACCTCTTTCTCTAACACCTTGCACAAGGGATGTGCAATTGTTGAGAAATCCTTGATGAAATGCCAATAACATCCTGCATGGCCCAGAAAACTTCGAATACCTTCCACACATATAGGTGGGGGCAGCTTTTTAATTACCTCAATCTTCGCTCTATCCACTTCCAATCCCTTCTTTGACACCTTATGGCCTAAGACTATGCCTTCCTTAACCAAGAAATGACATTTCTCCTAGTTCAGCACTAAATTGGCCTCCTCTCATCTCTGAAAAGCCCTGCTAGGATTCAACAAATAATCATCAAATGTATCACCTACCACAAAAAAATCATCCATGAATACCTCAAGAGTGTCCTTACCATATCTGAGAAAATGGATATCATACTCCTTTGGAAAGTTGTTGGTGCATTACACAATCCAAATGGCATGTGTTTGAACGCAAAATTAGCATAAGGACATGTGAAGGTAGTCTTTTCCTGATCTTTAGGAGCAATTGATATCTTGTTTCACCCAGAGTATCCATCTAAGAAACAGTACCACCTTTTTCCAGCCAATCTGTCAAGCATCTGGTCCATGAATGGCATTGGGAAGTGCTCCTTTAAGGTCCACTTGTTCAGCTTTCTGTAATCCATGCAAACTCGCCATCCTGTGACTAGTCGTTGTGGAATCAGCTCGTTCTTTGCATTGGCTACCACTTTCATACCACCCTTCTTGGGCACACACTGCACTGGGCTAACCCAGTGACTGTCAGAAATGGGGTACACCACCCCAGCATCCAACCACTTTATGATCTCCTTTTTGACAACCTCTTGCATTGGTGGATTTAACCTCCTCTGGTGCTCTATGCTCGAGCGACAGTCCTCCTCAAGTTGAATCTTGTGAGTGCAGATACCCGGAGGTATCCCAATGATATCCGCAATTGTCCACCTAATTGCCCTTTTGTACCTTATCAAAACTCTGATCACCACTTGCACATGTTCATCATTCAAATCTGCAGCCAAAATAACTTGAAAAGTATTGTTAGCACCCAAAAAGACATACCTTAGGTGACTAGGAAACTGTTTAAGCTCCAGTACATGTGGCTTCTTAATGGATGGTTTTGCTGGAGGACTCAGCCTATTTTTCAGATCCAGATCTAGTTTCTTTGGAGCATAAGAATGTGCTCCCATGCCCTGTAAAGCATTCACAGTCTCCACATAATCATCCCGGTAGTCTGCTTCAAAGTTCAGAAGCACGGCTGCCAACGTTTCGACAGCAAACCTTTCCTCAATAGCAACTCCCGGCTCCCCTTCATCAAATACCTCTATCGTAGACAACACATTCATGTCTTGTGGTTGCTTGATAGACCTGCAAATCTTAAACTTTACCGCATCATTGTTTAGCCTCAATTTCAGCTCTCCACTATCAACATCAACCAAAGCTCTACCTATAGCTAGAAATGGCTTTCCCAAAATTATGGGAACCTCAAAGTCAACTTCACAATCCAGAATCTCGCAGTCTGCCGGGAAAATGAAACTGTCCACTTTTACGAGCACATCACATAAGATGCCCACAGGTCGGTTCACTGACCTATCTGCCATCATCAACCTCATCGTCGGAGGTTTTGGAACTCCTAAGCCCAGTTGCTTGTAGATGGCTAGCGGCATCAGATTTATACTAGCCCCTAAGTCACACAGGGCCTTTGCGAACTCAAATGATCCGATGGTGCACGGAAAAGTGAATGCACCTTGATCCTTCTTTTTCTACACTAGAGATCTTGTAGCAATAGCACTACAATGATGAATATTGTCAGTTAAATTAAAACTTATAGCTCTTTTCTTTGTGACTAAGTCCTTCATGAACTTAGCAAATCCTGACATCTTCTCCAGAGCTTCCACCAATGGAATGTTCACTGATAGATTTCTCAACATGGTTATGAATTTAGCAAATTTCCCATCTTCAGCTTTCTTCTTGAGTCTCTGATGGAACGGAGGAGGTGGTCTTGGTACCTATTGTAAAGGAAAATTTACCTTAACCTCTTTTTCCTTTACTCCGGCTGGCATTTCTATTTGTTGAGCCTCTTCTACATCATCTACTTGTTCAGTCTCAACCTCTTCTTCTTCGTTTTGCCCCATGCCCTATTCTTGCTCAGTTCCAGCAGAGATTGGTTCATTACGAATCTTACAACTTCTGGTGGTGATAGCCATGTTGTGTCCATCTTTCTTGGGGTTTTGAATAGTGTCACTTGGTAGTGACCCATTCTTCCTCTGGTTCAGTGATGCTGATAGTTGCCCCAACTGTTGCTCTATTTGCTTGATGGAATTGGTGTGAGAATCCACCAGTTGACTCATACTGGAGAAATCACCCTTCATTTATTTCACACCTGCATCAGTTGATTCAACCTTTTGCAACACCTTAGCTAACATATCTTCTAGTTTGGACCTGCTGGAACTACCACTTACACGATCTTTGTTACCTGGGGGAACATAAACACCACTGCGGCCATTCCTATAGCCATATATGTTCTTCTAGTTGCCTTGATCCCTGTTTGCTAGCCTCTCATACTGCCCTTCTTTGGAGTAGTTCAGACCTGTATTTCCAGAATTACACTACAACAAATTCGGCCTACGGCCACACCAAATCTAGACAACAGTTGTAAAGTGTTGCCAAAAATATCTAAGGGCAGGCTTTCAAGGTGTGGCCTTCATACAAAGCCTTTGAGCACGAGAACTTTTGCAACACTTTTAAAATGTATTCCTTAGAATTATAGGCTATACGTCATAATCGTTGCCAAATCATAAAATAATTGGCAACACCTAATTATACATATAGGCACACTTTTAAGTGTAATATATTTATAATTCTAAATATAACACTTGGCAAATGTGCCTTATTAATTTTCATAAAAAAGATTTGCTAAAATTATTATTTCCCTCTAATTTTATCTTTGTCCCCCAATTTCCAAATAAATTTTGGCTAAAGTTATTATTTCCCTCCATATATCTAAAAATCAAGATTATATTCGGCCCTAAATTTCAATCCCAAGGGTTTCTGCTTCATCAATTGAGTTAAAGAAGAGTACAATTGGATTATAGGTTGTTTGGTAGAAGGAGACATGAAGAAAACCTTGGGGTTTTGTTTTTCTGGAAATGGAGAGAAAATAAGGTTTCTCCTCTGTGCTATAGGAAGAAGTGGTGCATATGTTAGTCGGGGAGGTCAAGCGCGAAGAGTACGGTGATCCATAATGAGCTTGCTTTAGAGGAAGAAGAATAGCAATAGCCATCTCGTTTCATAAACTCCATCTCATGTAGGGTTTCAGTATTTCTCATAAGTTTTAGCAATAATTGAAATTTCTGCACTGTCACACCCTTCTTTGATAGTATATGTGTCTGTGAGAGGAATTATTCTTTGTGTTCTCTACTTGGAAAATTTGAAAATTCAGTTAAATTTCTACCAAAATTTTAACATATTTTATTTATTTATATATGAATTGTTCAGTAATCTCTATTTCTATTTGTTTTCAACGTTGTAAAACCGGTGCTTAAATTAAGAACCAATAGAGTCAATTATAGTTCTACTCATTTCCATGTCTTGTAATTGAGTTTGTATTTTTCTTTGTATGACCATTGTTATAGAAGCTCTGTGCTTTTGTCTTTTACTGTTTTATTTCTTCTTCTTTTTGAATTTTTGGAGTAATTAGTATGATTTGTATGAAATGATGGAAGAACAGTTAGGAAATGAAATTGTGTCGATGGTTGTGAATTTGTTGATTTAGTTGTACAATCTTATTTATAAATAGGTTAGCTACCCAAGTGAACTACAAATCATCTTATTCCTACTGTCGAGGTATGTTGTTAATAAGAAAGGCAAGAAAGAGGGAAAGATAAAGTAATAGACAACAAGTTTATTTTATTCTTTAGTTCCTTTCAAGGGCTTGAATGTAAACAAAAAAATTATGAAGGCTACTATAATACTGAATTTTTGGTTACGACACATTGCCACTTATATGTCAATTTGAAACTTGGGAGTTAAGACCTGAGTGTGTGTATATGTCTTTTCGATAAGGTTGACCTAAGTGCAATGTGTATACATACATGAATATGTGCTAAAAAGAATTCTTTTAAGTTCGACTACTTGTATCCCTCTTATGACACAAAATCTTAGTCATAATCTTTAAATCAATAATCTAAATGTCAGTTTCTTTCATTTTTAGTATAATTTCATTATGTTGATTCTATTGAATAATTTCCTTTTGTATTGGATTCTGAAAAAATAATAGTCCAGCATCTTAAACTAAGCCCACCAAAGAGGTCATTGACTTCAAGGAACATGAGTGAGTTGATCACATTCTTGCTTCTCTATAACGGAAGGTAAATGTAATTCGTTAACATTGGAACTTGTATATGGGCTGCATGGAGCTTTCTTACCAAAGATAAATACTTGGTAGAGTAATATTTTGGTGCAATAACTAGACCACAACCCTTTCGTGCACCACGGTACACTGTCAAAACAATATCAATGAACCCCTGTTTATCTTTGAGTGCCCAGTTGATCTTGTTATTATTTCTTGTGCCAAGATCAATCATGATGTACTTGTTCCTAAAGAGGAACATGATAGTTGATGGATCGTACAACTCATACATCGTGTTAAAATCAGGGACCTCTGTGATGTCCACCAGGTAGATCAGAACAAAATTCTATAATGTATCTGCAACTAAAGCCAGCACCTCGTCCATCTGAAATGCCAAAAGAAATTCAAACCAGATAAAACAACATAAGATATTTTTACAAATTTTACAGCAATGGAAATATGAGAAGGGTAAAAAAAAAGAGGAAGTGTAAGAATCAATATGCCACTGTGAACCCTCCTCAGGAGAAGAGAGCAGCCAAATGATGTTAAGTTACTGCAGAGTAATGCACCAATTGAAAAGATCAAGTATGCCCATATTGCCCCCAACCAACTAAAAAATAGTTTCTGACAAAAGAGAGGTCTGGGAAGATATGACTAAAAGACGATGTGACAAGCTACTGAAATAGAGAACACAGAGAATTAACAGCATAAAGAACAATCCACATCCAATTAAACTGGACAGGCAATGACTAATGTACTAGTTCCCGCAGTACCTGACTTTTATCAGGTTTACATGGTGGAAACTAATGCATGTCAATCTTGTGCAGGGGCTGTATTAAGAGATGTCCAATAGCATTCTGAATAAGCTGAGGCACCTAGACATCAGAGAAAATCTAGATATAAGAGAGATTTTATGACACCACTGAATATTATAGACAAGTGGAGGCACTATCTGCATTATAAGAGCTGATAACCTTACCTGCAATATTGGGTGGAACAGAAGGTCATTACTGCTTATTTAACAAAAAGGGCTCAGTAAGCTGCTTGGTCTGGATTATGAGACTGAAATAAAAGGGAGCTGAAAATAGAGTTGTTGATCCACTATCAAAGAGAAATGAGGATGAAGCTATACACAAAGAGACTGAACGAGGGTTACAGGCCACAAGTTATTTTTCTTTTTTTTTATGACGAGGGAAACCCGTAGCCGCTACACATTGGGTGCGCATAGAGTAAAACGACCACTCTTATGCAATAGCTCACAAACCACACAGGAGAGGTAACTCGCACTAGGTAATCTTTTCCAATTCATTTTAAAGTATGAGGTCGTCAATTTTACGCTAAGGAGCTTCATTTGAGTTCTGAAGTAATTATCCCGGAAAATTCTGAAATCTGATTTGCAGTCTTAGTCTTCATTAATAGGGATATTTTTGTTAAAATTCAATAGATCTTGTTTAAAAACTAAGAATACTTATTTCTATTTGTGCAGCTACCACCAGTTCAAGAGAAATATCCTTTGCAACCTCCTTAAGTGCAGTTCCTGACCAAAATATTTCACATAAACGTTCATTTTATTGTATCTTCGAAATTATCTTTTTTGTGTTACTCTTTGGTTTCCTTAATGAGATAAAAAATTTCTTTGAGTTTGATATCCCGAAGTGCCAAAAGACACTACTGGAAATTGCTATTCATTT
Organism: Solanum etuberosum; assembly: GCA_029582245.1. Lineage (NCBI taxonomy): Eukaryota > Viridiplantae > Streptophyta > Magnoliopsida > Solanales > Solanaceae > Solanum > Solanum etuberosum. Next base: position 60,676 of record JAJONR010001912.1, on the reverse strand, counting down.
CATGTTTTATGTTCCTTCAATAAAGAAAAATTGTGTAACTATTGTTGGTGTCTTTCTCCATAATAAAGCAAAAGCTACATTAACTTGGCCATTGTGTAGTGGAATTAGTTTCTCGAATACTAATCAACCAGCCAATCAATTAATTATGCTCTATTTCTAAAGTCTTTATGTCAGCTACAAAGTTCTCTATGTCCATTTCGCTGTATTTTAGCTAAGCATTTAATGGATTCATCATACTTCGAATGTCAACATACTGCAACCTTCCTATTTTATAGGTTTGGACCTTCTATACTTAGTGCATAAGTTAAGTTTGAGATTAGTTTTTTTTGGTAAAACTAATTAAGTTTGGGATTAATGGTTTACTATTTGTTGTAAATTATATTAGTTACGATATTGTATGCAATTTTAGTATTGAATGTAGGAAGCATGTTCTTTACGTTAAAACTCATGAATTTATGTTATTAGTAATTTTGTGGAATACAATTAAAATAGTTGGGTTTTTTCATGTCTCTAATTGTTATGCTAGTATTGTTCCTATTGGTGGCATTTCAATGTCTCATACATATGATTCTCATGATGAAAGTTTCATGAGATCCTTGAATCGTAACTACTCTTTTTTCCTCTATTTGAAGTTAATAAAAGTTCCTGCTGTATACACAGATGAAAGTATCAACTATTCATTATGATTAGGTGGCTTTGTTGTAGAAGAGAGGCTTGGCCTAGAAATATAAGGTTTCCCTTGGTGATGTGGTTGTCTTCAGGTAACTCTTATCAAGCTTGCCTTAACTTTTTTTTCATGTTGACTCATGTAACCAGACTACATCTTCTTTAAAGATTTTGTTGATTCACGAACCTGGTGAGAGTATGGTTTAAGTTACATGTACGAATGTTATCATGGTGGGTTATTTAAGTTTTGATTGGTAGACCTTTAAACCTTACAAATATTGTTGCACTGTTTGCCATGGATATAGGTATGAAATGAGCTAAAGGTGATGATATGTTGAGTCTTCCACTAGTGAGAATTTTTTTGTAGTCCACACAGAGTATCTTAGATTATGAAGATACAAAATGACAGAAATTGCTGGTGCATAAAGGCAGCAGGTTCTTTAGAATCCTAGCAAGCTAATCTCTCACGCTTTCCTCAGAGGTTAAAGTCAAAATTGACTCACCTAGAAACTGTCATTCAAATGCAAAGTCAAGTGAAATTCAGAGAAGATATACAATGTGATCCTTAGGAAAAAAAAATTATCCAGTGATATAATAGATTTTTGCGTACAGAAGACTTACTAAGGCAAGGATTGACGACACAAATGGTTGATCTGCCAACAACTTACTCATATCTGTTTGATTTGACTGATCATTTGTTCCGTATAGCATAGACAATTGAAGAGTCTGATACAACCCTCTTTGGCATTTAAAGGACCATTTTAGGATTAAAAAAGACAAATAAAGGCTCGATGAATAGCCATTTCTTCAGAAAATGAATCTTAAACAAAGCTGCTAGCTTATTTTCATACTCCTTTTTTCATAAAACAACAACAACCTCAAACATATTGAGAAGTTTACCATTTAGCAGTTAATTTTAACTTCTTTCCCCTGGGGTTATGAATTTTCTCTATGTTTTGTCCTTTTTTATTCTTTGTTTGGTTGTTTTGGCTTACCCGCAAATGGTAGTAATACTTTATCTGCATTGTGTTCATTCCATGGTTTCCAAATAAAAGTATATATTTGGTACACGCATTGCTTAAGAACAAATAAATCAATGTTTTTTTAGATTGTGTCCGGGATAAACTAGAAGATAAGTCACTATGGTTGTACCATTATGAAATCTATATCATTTTGGAATTAGTCATTATGCTAGTACCTTAGATGTTTTTTGGTTCTGCTTGGTAGTTATCATCATTCCCTTTGAGATCAGTTAATTTTTATGAGATAGAAGCATTCTTTTACCACACTTTTACGAGTGATCATTGTTTGGTTTCTATCTAATTATTAAATTAATATCTTTTTATGTGTAGGAGAATACGGGTGAATCGTGATTTAATTGACAATGGTGGCAGAAAGTAAATTTGATCTATAGATGCGGATGCCGAAGAATTTAGATAATTAGGATGTCTATTATTAATGATACCATATGAATACATTCACTTTAATTTGTAAAGTTTATTGTTAGTGGGCCTTTTGATACATACGTTTTATTAGTATACTTAGTACATGACTAAGTTAAGTCCATTGCAAGTATATAAAAATTTGATTATTTTTTTAATATTTATTAGCTAATTTAGTTTTTTATATCATCAAAATATATTACAGTTTCATATGCCTGAAATAACAATGATTACATGATATATCAAAAATGTGATATTTTACCCAGAAAATTCGAATATAATAAGCAAAGGTTACCTTTACAAATTTAGAAGCCACGTTTAAAAAGTGTGGCTTAAAATAACAAAAACCACACTTTATACGTGTAGCTTTAGGATGGGAAAGTGTTGCTAAATGGTGTGTGAAAAGCATAGTATTTGTTATATAATAGGCCACGCTTTTTAAGCGTGGCAGTTAACGTGACACGCTTGAAAAGTGTTGCCTTAGATCAAAGGTTCCGCTTCTTTTGGCCACCCCCTCAAAAGTGTTGCCTAAAGTCAAAAAGTGTGGCCTTTGATCAAAGGCCACACTTTTTGATAGTTTAGGCCACACTTTTTTGGGGTGGTTGAAGGCCTAAAATGTTGTAGTTATATCCTTGGTTTCCCGAGTTATAATTCCGGAAATCCCGTTGGTTGCCCAAATATTTGGCCTCCTCATCTAGGTCTATGTCCTGATTTTCGTACCTGTTCGGGGTTATTTACCTTTTCAGAACCTTCCATGATATGCTTCGGGAGTAGATCCATATGGGTTCTCATGTGAGCCATGTCCTGATCTCTTTCTTCTTCTCTCCTCTTTTACTCAGCTGAGAGTTCAAAAGTGAATCCCAGATCTCCTATCTCAGGATCCCTGGTGTACCATGCTCTATTGTTCTTAGACACTTCATCCATCAGCGGCATGATTTCTGGGAATGGCTTCCTCATGAATGATCCTCCATATACTGCATCAACAACAGGCTTAGTAACATAATTTAACGATCTATAAAAAGCCTGTTTTAAATGTCTCTCGGTGAGACCATGGTTTGGGCACTTTTTCAGCTTTTGGCTGAATCTCCACCAAGTATCATGCATTCCCTCTCCTGGTATTTTCTTGTGGGCACTTATTTCATCTTTCATCTGCAACTATTTTGATTCAGGGTAGAATCGTTCCAGGAAGGCCTCCTTCAATTCATTCCATATCCTGACTGAATCATCTAGCATCTCGTTCACCCAATTAGTTGCCTCCCCAGTGAGAGACAGTGGAAATAATCTCAACCTCATAGCTGTCTGACTGACCCCAGGAATTTCCTGTGATTTGCATATCGCCACGAAGTTCATCAGATGTTGATTTGCATCATCACCAGTTGCACCTCTGAACATACCTTTCAAGTTCATCAATTTAATTATTGTGCTAGTGATTGTAAATTTTACACCCGGAGGTAATGCGGTAACACTATTGCTCAGGTGGCTCCAGCTTTGTCCAAATCTAGGTCATCCTCTTCGAGCACCATATGAGCTGGTTGCTGTGCTCGACCCTTTGGAGCTAGTGGTTGTCGGTGGGGAGGATCCATCTCATCCACTCCTATATTTCTCTCCACCCCCTTAGGCGGGTTGTTCACATCATGTTGCTGAGCACCTCTTGCAGGGGTCTCAGCTTCAAGTCCCAATCATTGCCTCTGAGCCTCAAGTTCCTGTGCATTCACCATCTTGCGGATAGTTTTCCGAAGTTCCGGGTCGTAAGGAATCAATGGAGCCCCCTTACTTCTAGTATTAGGCATGCACTGTCGAACATACCTGTAAGAGACACAAACAAAGAACAAGACGTAAAATTAGGAAATATATAACTACGATTCAAATAATTGCTAGTAAAATATTTCTGAATTGAAATTCCGCGACAGCGGCGCCTTACACTTCAATTAAGAAGTATAAACGGTCGAATTCAATTTATAGAACTCAACGTGAGTTGAGGTCGATCCCACAAAGAATTTCTTTACAGAAATGATTTCACTGCCGTGTTTATCCAAATGTTGTTATTATTTCCTAGAGAAAGTAATTTCGGAATTTAAAATGGGTTTAGTTGTAAAGTTCAGGTAACCAATGTTGTTAAACAAAATCCAGATTAACAATTAACACAATATTGATTATAAGGTTGTATTGATACATGAATGAAACCAGGGTTGTGTTTCCCATGATGTTACAATCTACTATTGATTCGTGGACGAGTTTTAAGTAATTCATTCTTTGCAAATTACAGGCGAGTTAAATGTATCTAACACTTCTCAGTCTAGTTAGATAACTTCCACTCAAATCCTCTTGGTCCTAGAGTGTTAACGGATTTTACCCTCGCATTTAATGACGTTAAAGTTCTCTTCTCTCGAACTCTAACTCTAACTCCATTTCATCATATTAACTCAACTTTTTCTCAACTATCAATTTTCTCTCGAACAATTGATAGATACAGGCTGATTCTAACACGTGCATTCATTAGAACAATTGAATACCGAAAGCTGAATTATATATTGAAAATATGAATCACAATCTAATGGTTTTACGAATCCACACTTAGATTACAGTCATAGTTCCCACAACCCTAGTTGTGGTGTTTAGCCACTCATGCTTTCAACTTAACAAACAAATATTTGTAATGAAAACATTAAGAGAAATCACTTACGAAAGTTTTCAAATTCAATGAACACTTGATATTCAGAAAACCAAAATCCAACTTCGAATATTGATTCAATGTTACTCGACAGAAAACCAGAAATGTTTAGAAACTAGTCACTTGTTCCAGTTATGACAAGATAAAACAAAAATTAAACCTAATTAATTCAAATAGTCTGTCTAAAAAAGAGTCCTACTCGAAGTAGGACTGAATTTTCGCAGCACTTCACGGACAGTAAGACAACCCGTCATGGGCTTCACGGTCCGTGAAGCCCTCCGTGGTCCTTACTTAGAGATCTCACAAAGTACATTTTTCAACACCTCTTCACTGGAATTCCCTCAAGATCACCATCACGGACCATTATGATGACCACGGCCCGTGAGGCCTTCCGTGGTCTTTACTTGGTCCACCAAAATGTAAATTTCCAAGGCACGTTCACTATAACTTCTTCACGGTCAACATCATGATCCGTGACAGGGACCACAACCCGTCAAGGTTGTCGTGGTCTTTACTTGAACTTTGGTTTTAATCCTAAAAATCTTCATGCACACTGCTTTATTGCCACGGGCGTTATGACGGCCCGTCATGATGACCACGGTCTTTCAGAGGCTCCGTGGTGCCTTTATCAGAACTGATTTCTCTTTCTTTTTTTATCATCCACGTCCAAGTGTTTTACCTGCTCAAGCATTACCAAAGACATCATAACCACATAAATGCACATGATTTCTAGTATTAATCCTTAGTTTTGAGCATAAAATGTGCCAATATTTCACGGCACATTAGAAGATCATCTAGAAAGACCTCTGGAAACTCACTCACTACTAGAACTGACTTAATATGTGGTGTCTCAACACTAGAGTCATTAACTCGGACTAAGTGATAGATGCACCCCTTGGAAACTAACTTTCTCGCCTTAAGGTACGAAATAAATCGACCCTTAGGCACTGCTGAACTACTTCTCCACTCAATAACTAGCTCATTAGGAAACTGAAACTTAACTACTCGAGTTCTACAATCAACTGAGGCATAACAGGCATGAAGCTAGTCCATACCTAGAATAACATCAAAATCTACCATGTCTAACTCGACTAAGTCAGCCATGGTGTCCTTGTGATTGATAGAAACGGTACAATCACAATAAACTCTCTTAGCTAGAATAGACTCACCAACAGGTGTGGAAACACTGAAGGGCTCATGAAGTTGCTCAGGAAGAATATCAAAATTCAAAGCAATATAAGGAGTCACAAAAGATAGACTCGCGCCTGGATCTAGCAAAGAATATACTTCAAAAAAAAAGACTTTGATCATACCAGTGACAACATCTGGCGAATTATCTTGCTCTTGGCGACTGGTGATAGCATACGGACGGTCTACCCCTCCACATGTCCCTAAAGTAGCTCATTTAGGTGCAGCTCTGTCTGGTGGAGCCACTGAATAAGATTGGGCTCTATTACCCCCATTGCCACTACCCAGCCTGTTCTTTGGGCACTCTCTCATGAAATGACCATTCTAACCACACTTGAAAAAAATAGTGGAGCCATCACGACACACTCCTGAGTGGTTCCTACAACACTTAGCACATGCAGGAGTCCCATTACCTCCTTGTGCCACACTACCTTGAGACTATGCAGGTCTAGCTTTGAAGTTCTGTGAATTCTAATCCTTGAAATCACCTTTTTTCCTTGGTGCAGGTGTACTGGCATACGATGGAGCAGGTCCATTTTGCTTCTGTTGGAAATACGACCGGTTCACATTATTCTTATGATGTCCGAACTCGTTCCCAGTTGTCTTAGCTTTCTTGTTTCAAAACTATTCTCTATCTCTCAGCTTATCTTCCTCAACTTGCTGCACATGGATCATCAGCCTTGCTATATCCATGTCCTCGATCAACATTGCAGCCTTACCCTCTTTGCTTGACATACGAGACAATCCAGAAACAAAAAAACTCATTATGATCCTCATATCGGCAACCATCTCCGGAGCATAGTGGAAAAGTTGGGTAAACTTGAAGTTGTACTCATGCACACTCATGGATTCCTGCTTAAGAGTGAGAAATTCCCTTACCTTTGCCTCTCTTAATTCATGGGGAAAGAAACTCCCCATGAATGCACCCTCAAACACAGCCCAACTCACAGTCGGTGCACCTTCAGCTTTACCCTTCTTCTATTGGTCAAACCAGATTCTCGCAACACCCTTCAGTGTGTATGCAGCTAGTTCCACTCGCTCAACATCAACAACATGCATCACCTCAAAAACTTTCTACAATTCTTCCATGAAGTTCTCCGGATCCTCAGTGACACTGGAACCGGTGAAGTTTTGAGGATTCATCCTTAAGAACTCACGAATTTTGGACGTATCAGTGACATCCTGTCGTTCCCCTCTCTGCTGACCAGCTTGATTGGTCACCACTTGAGTCAACATCCAGATAGCATCCCGGAACCTAGCATTAGTGGCCTCTCTTTGGGGTTGTACTTCTGGTGCATTAGGTACCCCTTGATCCTGTTGGTCAGCATTCCTCCTAGCAGGATGACCTCGGACAGCTCTTCGTGGAGGCATGATCTGAAATATATGCGCAAGCACGAGTTAGAAGGAAACTTTGTAGAGTTAAACTCTATCGCACGAAAAGAGTATGAAAGAAGTGAGATTGTTCCTAAATGTCGTGACCTACTAATTATAGATGTGGCGCGCTTCACACTGATAACTAGGATTCTACAGACATGGCTTCATAGACAACCTAGAAATCTTGAACTCTGTGCTCTATTACCAAGTTTGTCATTCCCCGAGCCTACACCCTGGACGCGACTGGCACTCGAGAACCATTTCTGGCCCCAAGCGAACCCTTGGCTTGGCTCAACTCTCAGCGAAAGACCTTCTCAATAAAAGATAAACTCAAAAGCAAACTTTACTCAATTTCTTTAAAAGAGATAATTTATAATGTTAAAAAAACATTCACTGACCAAAAGAGGCAACTCAAGTCTCAACATTTAACAAAGAAAATGAAAAAGACTCATGAACTACTATTGTCTATCTATGAAGCCTCTAATACTATGAGGGATGTCGCTACAAGACCCCCGATCATCCTAACAACTGAAATACTGGAAAAATAAAGAAGGGATCCTCTGAAAGCAAGGAGGCTTACAAAACAAATCTGGAACTCGAATGGATCAACGAAGTACTAGATGCTGATCCTGGTTACCTGTATCTACATCATAAAAGATGCAGGCCAAATGGAGTCAGTACATGGAATGTACGAGCATGTGAGGGGAAATCTAAAACATGACAAAAGCTTGAACTGGAATTGAAGAAACAACTTACCTTGTCTCAACTCAACTCAACTCATTTCAATATAAAGCAGTGATAAAGATTCAATATAAAGAAAAGCTTTTAAAACAGTAGATAGAAACTCAATGTATTGGAAAATACAATATGACTTAGTTTGTATATATATAAAGATACAAAATAACTCTGTGGGAGATTCTCTAACTGAAAACCATCACTATGAACTATGTGATGATACAACTTCTAGCCCACGCTCCCAGAACTGTCCTATACTTTGCCGGGGTATAGAACTACTCACTAAGTGGATCCACTAGTCTATGCTAGAAAGCAATAAGGAATCATCTAAAAAGTATGACCCTTTCTACTCATGTTGGCTACATGGTTTATGAGGGCTGTGAGTTGTTAGAACTGTCCCCCATATCGGTGCTCAATACTACTCCCAACATATAACTTAGCTCATTATGTTTTAAAGAAAACATTTCTTCTTGCTCAACCTTGAGATTATTACTCAAAAGGTTTTTTCTAAAAAGAGATGGTACTTAAAACTGCTCATGAACTCTTTTGGAAATCGGTGTTTCCTCTTTTCTTAAATGTAGAAACATTTCTCTTGGGAATACTTAGTTCCCATATATAATTTTAAAGAAAATGAACTCAACTCTACTCTTCCTCAAACTCAAATGCTCAAGTCTTAAACAAGTTTAAAAAGGTTTGCAAAAGACTTCTCAAAAGAAATGAAAGAACTCTCAAGACTTTACTCTTAGCTCTACCTTGAATTTGAATTATTAATTCAAGGATATGATTCATGTTATGAATAATTTTTAGATGTTTAGAAGTAGTTTAGAGTTTTTAAAATCAATAGGGAGTTAAGGAAGACTTTAAAGGAACTCAGACGGGTTAAACAACTGAAGAGAGGACGGGGAAGGCGACCCTGGCGCACTGAGTGGCGCTGGGCGCCAGTCCCTGACCTACTGAAGTGTGGTTGGGGCGCACTGGCTGGCGCAGGGCGCCAAGCCCCAACCTACGGAAACACTTTTCTGGCACAATGTTGGGGCGGCGCGCCACACCCTGCCCAGATTTCCCGATGAATATTCTTACTCGTTTTTCGATCCTAATTCACCTAGAATCGAATGGTTTCTTCCCCAATCATTTAGATTCGAAATACCCAAAAAAAGTACACGATGAACTACTCAAAACAACTCTCAAATCACCAATGTTCAACTCAAGAACTCATCAAATCCATCCTAATTCAAGAATGAAAGCAATACTTCAAGAACACTAATCAAGAACTCTAATCCTTCAACTTTGAGAATGAAATTGCGCTAAAATAACATGATTGGTGTGTGGGTGAACGAACTCAACACTATGAGCACTCACATACATCTTAGGGATCAAATCCTTGGTGAAAATCCGCAACAAAACTTCAAGAACTTGACGAACACCTTAAATCTTCTCCTCTTTTCTTTTCTTGAACTCTTTTCTAAAACCCTATCATAAATTAGGAGTGTGAAAACTGAACCAAATCAGTTTAGACCCCTTAATATTACCATAATTTGTTTTAAGCTGAAGGAGTAAGGAAAATACCAAAATACCCCTCATGTTTTTGGGTAACTTTTCTTAACTGGACAGCCCAACTTCAAATGTGCATATATCCATCATACGAGCACAGAATTTAGCAAACTCGGTGGCGTTGGAAAGAGGATTCAAAGACCTTTCATTTGATATCTTATGGTCCACCTAAATCATCATTTATTGAAAGTTATGGTCGTTTGAAGTTGATCCAAAACTCACAACTTAAGCATAACTTGAAAATTTTCTGATTTAGCTTATTTTCAAATTAGTTCTCTCTATATTTAGCTCTTTTTAAGTTGGAATGTTACAATAGTGTCGGAAAGTCAATGGATTCATAGTTATATTAATCTGATAGCAATACAACATTTTCAATATTTTTTTTGACAGTAGTAGAAAGCCATCAGGAGATTGGAAACAATAATTCATCATCAACAAATTCGAGTTGTGACTCGTATTTGGACAAGTGAGTGAAATCCAGAAGGATTTTTTTTAATTTTTGAACAAGTAGAATTATCTAATGCATAATCCACAAAGGATATAAAGTTTACCTTTGTGATTTATCTTCACACTGGATAAAGAAGTTATCAATTGAAGGCCATTGATACTGCCTCCTTTTTGAGAGAATAGAAGTTGTGAAGACATCTTTCATTGGCAAAAGGGAGAGAATCTGGATAATAAGAGCGTCTGGTAACTTACTGATTCTATCCTTTTCAACTCTTTTGCTTCTTCGTTTCTTTGAGAATGGAGGCCACAAATCCATCTTTTGGGTGTAGAAAGGCTTGCTAGGGTTTGAATAATTTTTCCTTTTCTATCCAACACAGGTTTTCCCTTTGGGTTTTGCTGATATTTCACAATGAAGACTATATATACAAGGAATAATAATTTATTTTCTTTGTTTAGTTTTTGTTGTAGAATGTACTTAGACATGTCTACATATAATGTACATAGGTAGAGATATTTAGGAATTTTTCTAATTTTGTTTCCTTAAATAGATTTACTTGATTTCTTTCCTAAAATAGACATGGATGCCTTTTTCAATCTAGGCCTGAATGAATAAAGTACCAAAAACTGTTAATGAAGTGCTAAAAGCATGATTGACACGATAAGAACCATCTACATAAAAAAGGAGTGTCGTTTATTCTTCTTTTAAATAAATAACATAAGTAAAAATTTATTGATGCATCAACTACTCATGACAACAAGATAACTGATAGTTCTCAATAAGATAGCACTTAATTTGCATTTAGAAAATGATATCATGCTATACTAAAAGGTGTTTAGTGATACCATGTGAATTCTCAAGAATACATTTTGTTGCATATAACATGTAGTAGTTGCCTTATGTTCGGTAAAATACTCAACTTGACAATATTTTTTAAAAACTCTACTTCATACTTTATGATTTTATACATACTCCCTCCATCCACTTTTAATTGTCATGTTGCGCTTTTCGAAATTCAATTTGACTTATTTTCAAAGTTAAATTAGATTTCATTAATTCATTTTTTTAAAACAAAAAAATTAGATATTCAAAAACTCTATGAAAAATACTATAAAGTGCAAGTTTTTGCATATCAATATGATGAAAAATACATCATAAAATGTTTGTCAAAGTTTTTATAGTTTGACTCTAAAAATAGAAATTATGACAATCAATTATGGGCGGAGGGATTATCATTTAAGTTTCATCAATATGGTTGAGATTCAAAGATACCACCTTTTTCACTAACTGCTACCAAAGGGAATAAAGAAAATATAGCTAAGCTATTTATACTAACTAGTTTCTAGATACGTGCTTTGGACGTGTGTCCCATGTAATTTTTTTATAGATCAATAAAATGATTAATATTAATGAACTACAACATTCGAAATTCATAGAAAAATCAAATTAAAGAAGTCTAATAATGAGAAAATAAATAGAGAAAAAAATACAACATACACATCCTTCTGAAGACTTTGATCATAACAATATAGATGGAAGAAGAAATACAAAATCAATACATAATATTTCGAATTCTTATCAACACCTTCCACAATCAATCAAAATTCAAAAATATTCTTCACCAATTCAAACTAAAACATGAATCAAATAGTAAATAATACTATTAATTTCATGTTATCTTATAAATGTAAGCTCTTAAACACAAAAGAAAATAAATTTACTTGGACAGATAGTATTGAACATAATCCACAACAATAATTTTCTTAGAGAAAGAAGAGAATCGTAATTTGTTGTTCTTTTGTACACTTCTATATAGTGCAAGCAAGATAAGAAAGATGAGTAATAGATATTATTACTAATTACATGTGGAACCTCAAAGGATAAAACAAATGATGTTTAAATACGAAAAAGTACTATAACACAAATAATGTATTTAAGAACTTTTATAGCTAACATCTCTTAATAATTGGCAGTTATGAATATGAAAAGAATAAGAGTTATAGATATTAAGAGTAACGATCAAATAGATTAATATGAGTCATGAAAATGAATTTACAATAAATAAAGGAGAGAAAAAATAAATAAATAAAGAAGAGAATACAAAAATAGTACGTATGATATTAAGTGCAATGAAAATAAATACAAAAAAAAAGGAAAAGATAAAAAATGTAATTAATTAATTTTTATGTAAGCTCTTAGATACAAAAGAAAATAAATTTACTTGGACAAATAGTATTGAACATAATCCAAAACAATAATTTTCTTACAGAAAGAAGAGAATCATAATTTACTGTTCTTTTGTACACTTCTACATAGTGCAAGCAAGATAAGAAAAATGATTAATAGAAATTATTACAAATTATATGTGGAAGCTCAAAGGATAAAACAAATGATGTTTAAATACGAAAAGAGTACTATAACACAAATAATGTATTTAACAACTTTTATAGGTAACATCTCTTAATAATTGGCAGTTATGAATATGAAAAGAATAAGAGTTACAGATATTAAGAGTAACAATCAAATAGATAACTAAATATGAGTCATGAAAATGAATTTAAAATATATAAAGGAGAGAAAAAATAAATAAATAAAGAAGAGAAAACAAAAATAGTACGTATGATATTAAGTGCAATGAAAATAAATACAAAAAAAAGGAGAAGTGTTGTAAAACAAGAGAAAAATACAAGAATACACAAACAATAAAGGGGAACAAATGGTGATGAAAAGTATAAAGTATAGAATATTATTTTATATCTTCAAGTGTGTTTCACAAGGGTGAAAGACTACCCTTTTATAGGATATTCAAACCATCCTTTTACAACATTTGACAAATACGTTAGTATAGTATTTAATTAATATAATAAATAGATACATTACGTTAGGAATAGATCAAGAGAAACATCCACAATTAAATGGATTTGTAACACTCTCCCTTGGATGTTTATAGATAATGTGCCTCGTTAAAACCTTATTAGGAAAAACCCAGTGGGAAAAAAGCCTAGTGAAGGAAAAAGAGTACACACATCTTGTAATACGCCTTGAGTGCTGCCTCATTAAAAACCTTATCAGGAAAATTCAATGGGACAAAACCTTGGTTAAGGAAAAAAGAGTACAGCGCGTATTTTACTCCCCCTGATGAAAAACTTATTTGATATCTTGGAGACGACGCATTCCAATCTTATATCTTAGCTTTTCAAATGTTGATGTTGGCAATGCCTTAGTGAATAAATCTGCAAGATTATCACTCGAACGAATCTGTTGAACATTTATCTCACCATTTTGTTGAAGTTCATGCGTGAAAAAGAACTTAGGTGAAATATGGTTTGTTCGGTCTCCTTTGATATATCATCCCTTTAATTGAGCTAGGCAAGCAGCATTATGTTCATACAATATTGTTGGAGTATTTGTTTGCACAGAAAGACCGTATAATTGCAAAATGTGTTGAGTCATTGATCTCAACCATACACACTTTCAACTAGCTTCATGAATGGCTATTATCTCTGCATGATTTGAAGAAGTAGCAAGTATTGTTTGCTTCATTGAACGCCATGATATAGTTGTACCTCTATATGTGAATAAATAGCCTGTCTGAGATCGGGCTTTAGGTGGTCAGAAAAATATCCCGCATCTGCATAACCGATAAATTCTGACTTGGATGCATTAGAATATAATAATCTCATATCAATTGTTCCTTGAAGATAACTAAATATATGCTTAACACCTTTCCAATGTCTTCTTGTTGGACATGAGCTGAATCTAGCCAATAAACTTACTGCAAAACAAATATCTGGTCGGGTATTGTTGGCAAGGTACATTAGTGCCCCAATAGCACTGAGATATGGTGTTTCATCACCAAGAAGCTCTTCATCCTTTTCTTGAGGTCCGAATGGATCTTTATTTATGTCAAGATTACTCACAACCATCGGGGTACTCAATGGGTGTAATCTATCCATGTAAAATTGCTTCAAAACCTTTTCAGTATATGTTGATTGATGGATAAATATTCCATTTGTCAAATATTCAATCTGAAGGCCAAGAATTTGTTTTGTCTTACCAACATCTTTCATTTCAAATTCTTTCTTCAAACACTCAACGGCTTTTGAAAGCTCTTAAGGAGTTCCAATCATGTTCAAGTCATCAACATAAACAGACATTATTACAAATTCAGATTTTGACCTTCGTATAAAAATATAAGGACAAATAGGATCATTCTTATACCCTTCATTTAGAAAATATTCTCTAAGACGATTATACCACATTATCCCTGATTGTTTCAATCCATATAAGGATTTTAGAAGCTTTATTAAACAACTTTCTTTTGAATTTTTATATGCTTCATGCACTTTGAGTTCTTCAGGGATTTTCATAAAAATATTGTGGTCTAGTGAGCCATATAAATAGGCTGTGACAATGTCAATTAGATGCATTTCAAGTTTTTCATGAACTGTCATATTTATCAGATACTTGAAGGTAATTGCATCTACCACATGAGAATATGTCTCCTCATAATCAATGCCAGGCCTTTGCGAAAATCCTTGTGCCACAAGTCGTGCTTTATATCTTACGACTTTACCATTTTCATTATGTTTTCGTACAAAAACCCATTTGTACCCCACTGGCTTGACACCTTCAGGTGTTTGGACTGTTGGTCCGAAAACTTCACGCTTTTCAAGTGAAGCCAATTCTGTTTGAATTGCTTCCTTCCATTTTGACCAATCATTTCTCTGTCTACATTCATTGACAGATCTTGGTTCCAAATCCTCATCTTGTTGTATTATTTCAACTGCAACATTATAGGCAAAAATATTATCCACCACAATAGTATTTTGATTCCACATTATTCTCGTCGAGACATAATTTATAGAGATTTCCTCATTCTCATTATTTTTAGGTACATGTACCTCCTCAGTGGTGTCATCATTTATTATGTCTTGGAGCTCTTCATGAGCAATTGCCTCCATATTATGATCATCTTGATCATTTATTCCTTTCCTTTTTTGAGGATTTTTATCCTTGAAACTAATTGGTCTACCACGTTTTAAGCGTGGTACAGACTCATTTGCCTTAACATTTTGTTCTATCGGGACGTCAACTCGAACTTGAGCATTAGCAGGTGGTATATATGATTTAGTAACCCGTGGAAGGTTAGTAAATGCATCCGGCAATTGATTTGCAATATTCTGTAAATAAATTATCTTTTGAATTTCTTACTCACATTGATTTATTCTAGGATCTAAATGAGACAGTGAAAGTGAATTCCAATCTATCTCATTTCCCAACTGCTTTTGTTCTCCCTCTAATGTTGGGTATACTGATTCATCAAAATGACAATCAACAAATCTTGTCGTAAATAAATCTCCAGTTCTAGGTTCCCAAATATTTTATAATAGAACGAGATTCATACCCAATATATATCCCCAACCTTCTTTGGGGACCTATCTTTGTGCGTTGTGGTGGAGAAATTGGAACATATACCGCACAACCAAAGATTCTAAGATGGGAAATGTTTGGCTCCAGACCAAAAACCAATTGCAATGGGGAGATGTAATGATAACCTATTGGCCTTATGCGAACAAGTGTCGATGCATGCAAAATAGCATGTCCCCAAACTGAAACATGCAACTTTGTCCTCATCAACAATGGTCTAGCTATCAATTGAAGACGTTTAATCAATGACTCTTCTAAACCATTTTGAGTATGAACATGTGCAACGGGATGTTCAACTGTTATTCCAGTGGACAAACAATAATCATTAAATTCCTGAGATGTAAACTCACCAGCATTATCAAGACGAATTGTTTTTATTGCATAATCTGGAAATTGTGCTTTTAACCTTATTATTTGAGCCAACAACCTCACAAAAGCCATATTACGACTTGACAATAAGCACACATGTGACCATCTTGTAGATGCATCTATCAAGACCATATAATATTTAAATGGTCCACATGCAGGGTGAATAGGTCCATATATATCACCATGTATCCGTTCCAGAAATGCAGGGGATTCCACCCCAACCTTAGCCAATGATGGTTTGATAACCAACTTTCCTTGTGAACAAGCAGCACAAGAGAATTCCTTTGATTTAAGAACATTTTGGTTCTTCAAAGTATGCCCATGTGAATTCTCAATTATTCTGCGCATCATAATATAACCGGGATGGCCCAACCGGTCATGCCAAATGATAAAATCATTAGAACCAGTAAACCTTTTGTTTACTACGGCATGTAATTCAACTGTACCAATATTTGTATGGTACAACCCAGAAGAAAGTGCAGGCAATTTTTCATGCACTGTTTTCTTCTCTACATTTATTGTAGTAATATAAAGGTATTCCACCTTTCCTTCATTTGCAGTCTCAACATGATAGCCATTTTGGCGAATAACCTTGAAACATAATAAGTTTCTTTGAGACTTACTACAACACAATGCATTATTAATTATCAGTAATGTTCCTCCAGGTAGTAATAAGGCCGCTCTTCCAGAGCCCTCAATCAATTTTGTACTATCGGATATTGTATTAACATATGCCTTTTTCATAATCAAATGAGAGAAATATTTTTTTTCTTTTAGGATTGTATGAGTTGTGGCACTGTCCAGGAGGCACATATCTCCATTACTCATCTTGGATCCAACTGAAGACTGGAAAATTTATTTATCTTCATAAGAATAAAAATACATAATAAGAAGTATGAAACTTAATAAAGGAAAATTTAAGTACATGAACTTTAAGGAATTCATTAAAAACACATAACAACATTGTTCATTTCCCAGTTCAATTATCAATCTTCAGTTGTGATCCTCAAAGAATTCCTCAGCTTCTAGATGAGTAATATCAACGAGCCCATCAAAAGCATCATATTTCAATGCTAAATTTGTCTCAACATTCTCATCATATTTTTGAGAAGACCCTGCCTTAACATCATCTTTGAGAGTCAAATGTGACTCCACCCGGGCATTAGAAGAGGAGGCACCGCCTTTATTTCCTTTCCTTTTGATGGAATTTTGATACAGCCTGACAAAATGTTCAAGTGCCCGACATTCATTTTCCAATGACCTTTAAGGCCACAACGATGACAGTGATCGCCCTTTCCTTTAGAAGGATTATTTTGAGAGCCCATATTGTTTTCCCTTTTGTTATGACCACCACCTCGACGATTATTTTATCATCTATTTCCTTTTCCACTCCCGCGCACATTATCATGGCCTCGATTGTTTTATCTTATTTCAGATTGGCCGTGTTCTTCTACCCCGTGTGCCTCCGGTAATGGAGCTCTTCCAGCGGGATGGGCTTCATGATTTTTCATTAAAAGGTCAATAGGTTTCTCAGCCACCAGAAGGCATGAGATTAATTCAGAGTATTTTTTAAAACCCTTTTCACGGTATTGCTGCTGTAATATCATATTGGAGGCATGGAAAGTAGTTAGTGTCTTTTCCAACATGTCCTCATCTTTTATAACTTCCCCACATAATTTTAATTGGGAAGTAATTCTAAATACAGCAGACTTATACTCAATTACGGTTTTATAATCTTGAAACCGTAAGTGCATCCACTCATAACGAGCCCTTGGCAATATCGTTGCCTTGAGGTGGTCATACCTCCCTTTCAAGTCTATCCACAATTCAAGTGGATCTTCACTGTTAAGTATTCAACCTTCAGGCTTTCATCAAGATGATGACGAAGGAAACTCATAGCTTTCGCTTTATCCTGACTTGATGCCTTATACAAATCACCAAGACCCTTAGCGGTAAGGTGAATTTCAGCATCAAGTACCCATGACAAATTGTTCTTTCCAGAAATGTCAAGTGCCACAAATTCAAGCTTTGACAAATTCGACATAATGAAAACTATCGTAAGATAATTGAGTTAATATTATGATGTTGGTTTCTTTCTAATGAATGGTTAATTAATGTTCAAATAATAAAATATAATATGATTATAAATTAATATGCATGCATATGGAATGTTTTAAAAACATGTAAATTCATGAAGTATTGAAACGGTAGATTTAATATGTAATTTTAATTGTTCTACAATATTTATTATTAGTTTCAATAAATATCAACACCATTTTTTTGTGAGAGTTTCAAGTCATATTTAATACAATAATATTTTTCTTTATGACACACCAATATTTATCATAAATTTATGACAAGAAAATACTTACGATTATTCTAACTAGCATGTTATCATATGCCCTAGTATTTAATTTAGAGTTATAAGTTACTAGCATATAAATAATATTAAAATATAAATCTAAAATGTATTGATTATTATGCCTAGTAAAGTATCATAAAAGTACCTAAAGCAAGTTATGTATGCAATAATTAAATCATTGATCAAAGTCTTATGTAAGTCCTATAAGATATGTTATAAACATATAAATTAATACCTGACTCGGAAAGAAAATTGATTAATTTTTAGGAAAAATATAATTCCGAATTAAGTAGGTCTCAGTTGGTTAGAGACTCGTGCTGATAACGTGTTGTAAAACAAGAGGAAAATACAAGAATACACAAACAATAAAGGGGGACAAATGGTGATGAAAAGTATAAAGTATAGAATATTATTTTATATCTTCAAGTGTGTTTCACCCTTATGAAAGACTACCCTTTATTAGGATATTCAAACCATCCTTTTACAACATTTGACAAATACGTTAGTATAGTATTTAATTATTATAATAAATAGATACATTACGTTAGGAATAGATCAAGAGAAACATCCACAATTAGATGGATTTGTAACAAAAATATAAAAAAATGTAATTAATTAATTTTTAAAAGGATAAAAATATCTAATATCTTTCTATGGATATTTTCGTCTTTCTTCATTTGACTTAACACTTTTCCACTTTTAATATTTAATCATAATATACTTTGATTATTATTTAATATTTAATTAACTAGATATTTTATAATACACTAAATTAAGTGTAGGGGTAAAATGGTATTTCAACTTTTACTTTTGTGGCTTCTCACTTTTAGTTTAACTAATTTTTTGACACGTGCGTTGCACGTGATTACCAATTCCAAAAATATATGTTATAGTAAATAGTATTGATTAATTAAGCGAAGATTTGAATAATAAGCTTAGTAAAAAATAATATTGCAGATTCTTTTTTGAATGTTCAACATGGATTGTCATAAATATCTCTTTTTCACGTAAACCTATGAAGATGGTCAATGAAAAATTTTATTAGTTAAATGCAATAATGTATATATTTATTTCAATTTGATGAGGTTCAATCATGTAATTAGTCTTATCTCACTAATATTACCTTATAAATAATATTTGCTTTGTATTTTTTTTGTCATCTAACCAGATGTGCTTTGCATGTGTATTTCACGTTAAATTATTTAGATGTCATATGAACATGTGAAGATAACAACTACATTTTATATATTCACATATTTTCACATTTGTTGTGAGTTTTTTTTTTCGAAACATTTTAAAATAATATATTTTGAAGTTAGAAGATCTTGTTAACTTGATAATACATTTGTAACATATATAATACTTTAATTTAAATTTAAATACAAATACCTACCGAAATTCAAAAATAAATCATGACAATTCTCTAAATTTTGGAAATGATATTCACAAACATATATCTACATCACAAGAGAAATTGTTGACAAAAACAAATAAATTTAGACTACATCATGTTAACTTCATATATTGGAACATTACATACTAATGTATATATTAAGCAAAAAAATAATTATTATATCATCTAAAAAAAATTCCTCAAGTTCTTGAGGCTATGGAATATACCCTCTTAGGATAGAACAACTTACTTCATCAGAATAGTGGTACCTCATATTCCGGTAAACTTCGAACTCACTCAACAATAATAAATCACACAAAAAAATTTAAAATGTAAGAAGAAGAAGAGTAGAAGATTAAAAAAATTATGGTTGAAAAATGAGAGGAAGCCCTCTATTTATAGTCAACAAAGGGTAGTATGAACAAATATATTGTGTTTATCTTAGAAGTCATGATCTTTTCAAGAAGTCACAACCGTTTGGAAAAGTCACAACTTATTGGAAAAGTCACAACTTTTTGGAAAAGTCACAACTTATTGAAAAAGTCACAACTCTTTGGAAAAGTCACAACTCATCAAAAAATCACAATCCTTCATAAAAAGTCACAACTTATCGAAAAAGTCACCACTCATCGAAAAAGTCACAACCTAAGTTAGGGATATTATAGTAGTTTAACATTCAAGTTAGGAGCTCATGCTTTTAAGGTAATATTGACTAGTTTTTGGACATGTGCCTTGCACATGTGTCCCATGCAATATTTATAAATTCGTTAGGCCGATTATAATTTAATGAAAACATGTGTGTAATGAGTACTAAAAGGCAACAATCTCAATTGAATGTTATGACAATAAGTTTCTTATTGAAAACTAAATTAAAGAAGACTAATAGAGAGTAAATATATATAGAAAATAAAAATAGAAAAAAAAAATAAACATACGCATCGTTCTTAAGACTTTAATCATAACAATACATACATGGAAAAAGAAATACAAAATTGATATATAATTTTTCGAGTTCTTGTCGACACCATCTCTCATATCCAATCAAAATTCAAAAGTCTTTTCTATCAAGTCAAACAAAAGCATTAAATCAAATAGAAAAATCACATTATTTTTGTGAAGTTATATATATAATCAAACTAAGGTAGAGATATCATATACTTTAGATGTTGATGGATTTCACTAGTTTAATATTGGGTGTGAGTTTCATGAAACAAAAAAGATGATTTTATATTGATAAAAATAGGGGAATACCAAAAGACATCTTAAAGTTTTAAATTAAACATTTGGAGGTTATGAATATGAAAAGCATGAAGGTTATGGATATTAAGAATGACATTTGAATAGGTAATTAGATATAAATTATGAAAAAAATATTTATTTAAAACAAATAAAGAAGAAAAATAATTTTAAAAAAATGTAGATAAGAAAAAGATAAGTGCAAATAATATTTAAGTGTAACACCACTAACAGTGGAATTTCAAAAGGCCAAAATATTAAATATATGCAACGTACTAAACGTCCATTAAAATCTGGAAGAGTACAATCCTCCTATGAGTACATGAACTCTCTATTTACTTGATATAGTAATTGATTATCACTAATATTTAAACATGTAATTAACTAAATATTTATAATATTTTAATATAGTGTAGGGGTAAAATGGTATTTCAACTTTCAACAGAAATATACTTCGACTTTAATAGTACCGGACATTTTTGCAAATTTCTCTACGTTGGTCCACATCATGTCCAACAACACCCACACATAAGCTCTATTGAAATAAAGGAAGAATAGAAACAATTTCTCACTATATGTTACAGTAATTTTTGAAACCCCTCATGTTCGTACATTGTCTCTCCAACCATCTAAATTTTGCTTGAAGTATAGATATTTGGGGAGAATCAAACAAAGACATTTAATCACATATTCTTATATGACTTAAAAGTAAACAAACAATGAAGACCTCCTCCTTTCCAAGAAAAACTCAAAAATCATAACCATTACACAATCATAGACCTCGAAGCTATTGACAATCCAAGGTAGCAAAACGTACACAACATATCATATAAAAAATTTACCCCTATAAAACTAAATCGGATTAAACTGGAGAAACTAATATAAAATAAGATTTGGCCCCCAATTTTTAGGAAATTTCCCCGGACCCATTCTCTCTTGAAATCATGGATTCACGCCATTCCAACAAAAATGGCAGCTCTAAATAGTAGTAATTTGAGATCTTCAATGTGTTCTCTCTAAAAAGTGGTGTTATATCTGTAATTTAATTGATAATTTCCATTTTGATGGTTCTAGCTACTGCAATAACTTAGAAAATTTTGAATTTCTTGTGGATCATGTTTTAACTCATTGTGTAACACCTCGGATCTCCAAATGAAGAAAATCCTAGTTTTCAGAAAAGCTGGTGCCAGTACCAACGGAACCACCCACGGACCATAGGTGGGGTTCCGTCGTTAAGGTCCAATTTTTTATAGTCTCTGATCCCACCTACGGTCGACCAGTATGGTCCGTGGTTGGACCTACGGACCGTAGGTCTGACCGTAGTTGAGGGTCAACAGCCAATTAGAGGAAAATGGTTGTTGGGTCAACTTCAAAACGGTCATATCTTTTAGCACAAAATGAATTAGGTGGCCCATGACCTATCAAATTAAATATAATTGAATCCTCTTTCTAATGCCACAGAGTTTGCTAAAATCCAAGCTTGGCGTAAAAAGTTATGCTCGTTTTAGTGAAGCCATGTCGGGCAGAGCATGAAAGATGACTCCTAACGACGGTTGGTAGGTCAAACGACGGCGCGTCAGTCCCATAGTAGATGGCACTCGTCAATTTTAAGTCAGGGTTGTTTTGGTCCTTTCCCCGATGCGTTGGCCACTTAAACTACGTCGTTTTACTCAGTTTAAGCCTAATGACCTAGTCAGACATACCAGAACCCTCAATCTCCAAATATCATCCAAATTAGAACGAAAAGAATAGAAAGAGGTGCATGTTTCCTTCAAGAACAAGAAGGAGTGTTCTTCAAGTCTCAGCCCTGAAAAAAAGGATTTCTCCGTAAATTTCCTCACCAGGTATGTGAGACTTCACTAGTGGATTCCTTTCATCCACTAGGTCCCTAGAATTCAGTCAGATCCTTGATTCTCCATATCTTGGATATTTACTGTGATTTAGCTATTGTAGTATCCTAAATCGAAATACCTTATTTTTGGAAAGTTTGTTAAATTCCTTGTATGAAACTTAGAACCCTAGTTGTATATATTCTCTTAGTTCAGGAATTATACTTGCTAGGTCAGTTGAACAGATAATCATGCTCCAAATTTTGAATGTTACATTATCAGTATAAAAATGTTGCATTCTCAAAATGCATGTCAGTATTTTGAGCTATTCAGTATTTCTGTTACATTGTGTCATATACATATATTCAGTTGGGAGTAGACTTAGCACCGAGTTGGACTAGGGTTCAGCGTACCCTCATAGTCGCAGAACTATGTGCCCCCGTAGGAGTATAAGTCCCTTTTGTTGGGCATCAGATTTAGTGATCACGCCAGTCATGCCTTTATACCCCTGGCAAGGTATATTAGGTCCTCTCGATGAGGCATATACATCGGACTCCACGTTTAGCTCACGCGGTTTATGTCGATTAATAGTAGCTCCCACAGTCAGACTCTTAGTGCATTTGACCAGGTTTTCAGTATATACTTCAGCATTCAATTCAACATGTTATGGTCATTGCATTCAGCTTAGCTTTTCAGTTATGTTTCGGTATTTACATTTTTGCTCAGTTTATGTCATTGCTCAGTTATGCCTTGTTCAGCTTATATATATTTGTTCAGCTTAGTATCTATATCCTGCATGCTCAGTACATTCCATGTACTGACGCATACTCTGCGCTAGATCCTTTCATGATGTAGGTTTAGGTACTCAGCATCCAGATCGCGCTTGGATCGATTCTCGATCCTCATTCAGCAGCTTCAGTGGTGAGTCCTCATACTTCGAGGATAATAGACATGTTTTTCATTTTAGTCTTTATATTCAGTATTCAGTTTTGTTAGAGTTAGCTCGGTGGCATGTCCCAGTAATTCGACTCAGTTAGAGGCTTCTCATACATAGTAGTAGAATCAGCTTGAATTGTTAAGTTTATCTTTAAGTTGTTATTAAACTCTTAGTATGTTTTATACATTCAGATTAGTTGGGGGTTTCCCCACTTTGAGTTATCCATTGTTTTTGCTTCCGCATAGTATATGTCTTATTCAGTCATTCTTAGTATGCTTGATATATGCTAGACACAAGGTTATCTTTGGGTCACTCGTGATCCTAGGTCCCGTGTTACGTCAAGGGGGTAGCCTCGGGGCATGACACATTGCACTTGTTTCAAAATATAAAAATTCCAACTCGATTTACCTTACAACTCTGAGTGGAACTTTGATTTGAATATCAGTTGATGGATTAATTTTTCTTTGAAAAAAAAGTGGAAGATGTTGTATTGTGTCACTTCTGAATTGCCAATATCTATATCCCTTGTTAGCCAAATGACATCTCTCCTTGGATATTTCGCTCTTCCCCTTAAAATATGTTTTAGTTAATTAATTATTATTCCATTAATACATTTTCAAGTAGTGTGATCGTACTCATTTCCGTCCTTTTAAAATGACAAATTTACCACCTCCCAGTAATAATACCTTGATGTCATCGACATAGTTTGTAAAACACAACATTTCATAAGAAATTCTGAAAAAGCGTGCACAATAGACAACATCTAAAATGTTGTCAAACAACATTTGATATATATGTCACAAGGACAAAAAATAGGAACAAATAGTTATTAGTTACATAGACAAATTAAAGATTTTCACCAACAATAAATCAAATACCAAGTACAAAGTAACATTTGTGCAATCTAGTCACAGAAAGCTCCTTCCTGGCAAATGATCACAGAACTGGTTGAGGATGTTGGCCAACCTGCCAATTTCTAAGACAATCGAAGTGAATATCGAGAAGCACATTTCATTGAACAAATCTTACAATTTTTTCTCTTTGATATAATTATGAACTTCTCCGACACTGTTTCCTTCTTTAGTATAAATTCTGAAAGTTTGAGAAGGTCATCATAATCCCATTCAAGATTCCCCTTCAAACGCATCTTAGAAGAACTGAAAACCTTAACATTCTTGAAGTTGGGAAACCTGAAGCTTGACAGGAAATGAATATCATGTTCTTTGGCCAAATATCTTATTTCAAATGTGCATCGCCTAAGATACATTTGGAGAGAGCATAAAGTCAAATGAAAAATCACAATTCACAAAAGGTACAAAACAATGATTCATATAGTACAAGTGTCTAGTATGTGGGGTCCAATTCATATATATATATATATTGAAGTCTTCCTTTGCAATAATAGCCCAATAACATTAGTCTTCAATTACTGCAAATTGGTGAAATTATTGGTCCACTTTCGCTACATAGCTTTTGCAACTTTGTCAAAATTATATCACTTTGCAGATAAGTGATAGAAGAAATATTCTACCTCAGTTTGACTTTCTTATGGTCATTGATGTCACTACCTACATCCTCATGAACCATTCTACTCTATAAAAGGGGCATCAACTCATTAGTTCAAAACACACCAAAATAGAGAAACAATAGAGAGTAGGGAGAGTAATCCACAAACTATTTCTTATTTTGTGAGAAAATAGTGTGGAAGTAATATTATTGTGAGTTGTAAGAAATAAAAGAGTGGTAAGTAGTAGTCTTTTGACACTACCAAGTTTTTCATCAATATTATTGTATTAATTATTCGGTTATCATATTTACCCCATTTTAATATTTGGTGGTGTTGTTAGTCTCTTCCTATTCCTATTTAGTTTGGACATTATCCTGGGTATGATTATCATTTTGTCCAACAACGTGGTATCAGATCAATGACAAATAATAGTACATTGTCATTTCAGTATTCCCGTCTCACAAGAGAAAATTATGAAAAATTGTGTCTACAAATGAAAGCCATTCTTGGCTCTCAAGATGTTTGGGACATTGTAGACAAAGGGTATACAAAACCCGTTAATGAGGAAACTTTGTCCCCAAATGAAAAGCAGGTCTTGTTAAAGACAAGAAAAAAATATCAACAAGACCTCACTCTCATCCATCAATGATTGGATGATGGAATGTTTGAGAAGGTGGCTGATGCAACACCCTCAAAAGAAGGATGAGGGATTTTACAAAATTCTCTTCAAGGAGTTGATAAAGTAAAGAAGATAAAACTTCAAACTCTAAGGGCTGACTTTAAAGAAATGAAAGAATCTGAATCCATTTCGGATTTCTGTTCAAGATTGATGGCTGTTGTAAATAAACTAAGAAGATACAGGGAGGAGGTAGATGATGTGCGTGCGGTAGAAAAGATCCTTCGTTCTTTAATATCTAAATTTAATTATGTGGAGTGTGCTATTAAAGAGTCTAAAGATTTAGACTCTATGACGGTAGAACAATTGGAAGGTTATTTACTAGGCCACAAAGAGAAAATGAAAAAGGGAAAAGAAGAGCAACTAGAGAAAAAACTTAAAACTCAGGAATCCTTCAAAGAATTTGAAGGTGAGAAAGGTTAAAAAGGAAATGGATGATGAGTCTGGGATTTTGACTCATTTTAGGGCTTGTTATTCAAAGTATTAGTATCTTCGATACCTATTTTGTGCTCTAAACTGATGTTTTAATGCTAATTTGCAGATATAAAGGCAAAAGAGCAAGGCAAGGACAATACCGGGCAAAAAAAAGCAAAAAAGATGAAAAAGGCTAAAGATAGTAAAAGTTGAGAATCGCCAAAGCCACTCGGCGAGTCGCCGAGTGGCACTTCAGCTCGCCTAAAGTTCCAGACTGCCAGCCCTGGGGAGAAGCCAACTTGGCAATGGACTTAGACTTTCGGCGACACAAACTTGGATCGCCTAAAGTTACAGGGTATGAAGGATGAAGAGTCAAGGCAAACCGGTGATGGAATGGATCCATTGGCGCATCACCGACTTGGTCAGTGATGCTCGACTAACTCCGCCGAGTGATCCTGAAGGCCAAAATTTGAGAACGTATAAATTGAATTTCAAAAAGAGAAAAAGGAAACCAGTTATTTCCAGAGTAATTTTTCCATTGTTGAACTTGGATTTTTCATCTCGGACATTAGTTTTCTTAGTTTTAGGAGTTTTCTAGTAGTTTTGAGTTGGGTTTTGGAATTGAAGCTGAATTGACGCATTGTAAAGATTTGGAGATTAATACTCAGCTATGGAGAACGTAATTGGTATTGATTTCTTACGTTTTATGATGTGTAGCTAAAACCCCCATTCTTGGGGGTGTGATTATGTGATTAATTGTCTTTATTAGCTTATGGGTGTTAGTAATTACTGATTTAATTGCTGTTTTGAAGTAGGTTCGATTGGTAATTGAGTTTTAACTTGAAAATTGTAGTTGCAAATGTAGTTCTAGTTTAGTGTTCTATGCTTGCTTGAGAAAGAGGTTTTACAATTAAGCTTACCAATTGATGATTGTAGTGATTGGGTTGTTATGGGTTCAGCTCGAGAGAGTGAATCTTAATCCGACTCTACCTATCTAGCTCGAGAGAGTAGGTAAATTGAGGTTTTGGGTTGTTCATAGTATGATGCTTGTTGAGGTTCGAGAGAACTCACTTGATTCGTGGTAGTTGATCGAGAGATGGATACTACACCTAAGCCTAGCCTACCCACTAAGATTCAGCGAACTTTACTAATTGTTAATCACCTGTATAGTGAAATTTGTAATTAATCGATCACATCCCCAAGTATCCCTTATCTACTTGATTACTCCCTTGTTTTACTTAGTCATTAATTGACAAACTTTTATCCCCCATTTGACACTTGTTGTCAACCCCTTCGATTTACCTAAATGATTTTGATAATTTCTATTCCTACAGTCGATTAGAACAGACTTTTCACTTCGTAATTGAATTCTAACTTGTATCACTCCCTGTGGGATCGACCCCAACACTTTGTTTGGTTTATACTAGATTGCGATCGCCTACACCTAGTATTGGACGAGGGGTAGTTGAGTCTTATCAAAAATGGTGCCGTTGCCGGGGAGTTGTGTTTAGAATTCTCTTATTGAAGTATAGTTGTGGTCTAATCTGTTGTAGTTGAATCGACTTACTTTGTTTTGTGTTTGTTGTTAGCTATTTGTTAACATGTAACGAAATGAGTGTGAATGGAAGTACCGGTAGCCAACTTAGCCACCAAGATGACATTGGCAATCTGTATGATGTCAATGGAGTAGTTCAATTGGGTGGCGTAGGTGTTATCCGTTTACCTCAGGTTGTGGGAAATATTGTCTTTCACGTGCATAGTATGATGTTGCAACTCTTGCAAATGAAAGGATTATTTGGAGGGCTAGCTCATGAGGATCCCCATGATCATATTCTAAACTTCGTGGACGTGTGTGGTCCATTCTCATTCAAAAACATTTCACAAGAGTCAGTCTGTCTCCGGTTGTTTCCTTTCTCTTTAATGGGGGAAATGACCAAATGGTTAGCTGATCTACCGAGGGATTCTATTACGTCTTGGGATGAGCTTACCGAGGCATTCTACATAAGGTTTTACACACCTTCAAAGATGATGGCATTGATAGAAAACATTCAGGGCTTTAAACGTTTAGAGGGTGAACCAATCCATGAGACGTGGTTGAGATTTCAGAAATTACTACTTCAATGTCTGACTCACGGGCTTCCAAACAACGTGTTGTTACAACACTTCTACCGGAGTCTAAACTCGGTGAACAAAGGTGTGGTTGATCAACTTGTCCAAGGAGGTATTATGCAGCAACCTTTTGAGATAGTGTCAAATCTCCTTGATGGGATGATGAAGATAAAGTGAGCTTGGTATACTCGGGAGGATCAGGTGTTTCCTTTGACTTTTAGGATGACAAAGGAGCAGATAGAAAAAGACCAAGAGGGGGACCAAAACATGACCAAAATGATGACCCAATTGGATCTTTTGTCAAAAAATGTAACGGGTAGTGCTTCTAAAGCGGTGAATGCTCTTGGTGTTAGTGGGGTGAACCTCGATGATGCACACTTTGAGGCTCTATATAATGAGGAAGTGAGTTTTCTTGCAAATTAAGGAGGAGGTTTCCGTCCCAACTATCCAAGGCCAGGCGGGAATCAAGGTTGGAATAGATAGCGTGATGATGGTTGGAGACACCGTGACAGGGAATGGCATGACCATGGGACTAATTGGAAGGAACGGGATGACGACAAGGAGAGATATGCTCCTCCCCATGAACCTCAAAATCCAAAAGAGAAAAGGGCTACCCGGAGAACTTTCACACTGAAGATATGCTTGCACACATTCTCAATAAAGTGGAAGGGTCGGACAAGGTGCTTAAAGAAATGAAAGAGGACGTCTCCACACTCAACCAGACGGTTACCTCTCACTCAATGTCCATCAAACAACTGGAAAACCAAATGGGTCAAATCTCATCTTATTTGAACCCAAGGCCAAAAGGGGGTCTACCAAGTGATACCTTGGCTAACCCAAAAAATGAACCTTGAAAGCGTATCCACGTCGTGCCACGACATTAAATAAGGCTCTTCTTTGGAGGCAAACCAAGTTTTTAAGTTTTCTCATTGTTGTTTGAATAACGGGTTTTGAATTTTCAGGTTGAAAAGTTGAAATTTTTGGAAGAGGAGCAATTAGGGGAACCCAGGAACCAGTCGGCGACTCACCGAACAGGTCGGTGAGCCCGATCTGGATTGTCGTTGGAACCTTCTAGCTAGCTAGAGGTTCTATAAAACTCGGCAGGCAAAAGTAGCATTTGGTGCATCGCCGGATGGGTCGGCGACGTAAGTGACCTCGCCGATCAGTGCGCGAACTAAAGGGTCACAAAGGGGCTGAACCGTTTTTAAATTTAAAATCCTCCTTCATTTCATTTGACTTCTATACTTTCACAACCGCATATTTTCGCATTTCCGTACTAGTTTTTCTTTTTTTTTTCATGTGGGATCAATTACTCGGAGAGGAATTTAGGATTCTTTGCTTTCCTAGCTTTTCAATCATTGGCCTCTGAGGTTGGTTATCCGAACCCCGTCATTAAAATTTAGTAAATTCAAATGCATGATCATTGATTGGTTATTTTCATTGCGTATTGTGATTCATCGAATGTGTGTTGATAATGCCTGCCCGAATCTCATTTTATTTGATGTTAATTGGCCTTAAATTGTGAAATCCCGCATGTTAGCATGATAAATTCTTTTGGGTTGTGTTGAATTTATTGTGGGTCTAGTGTGGGTGAAGTCTGAGTAACCACGAATTGTGCCGATTGTCGGATTTTTCCCAATGATAGGCGGTTGACGTCATTCTTAAGGGTAAAAGATGTCAATTAGCCAATTTTGGCCAAATCTGAGGAAATCTAAGTACCCCGTAGGCATCGGTTGTATGGGTCTGAGCCTAATTACAAGGAATAGTGGTTAATTTTGTTTTTGTGGGTTGAGGGTTAGATTTTGAAAGTCTGGATAAAAATCTGGCAAGTTGGTCTATTCATCGAGCTGGGTCGAGCTCGCCTAGTGGTTCGGCAGTTCACCTAAAAACCATTCGATCGCCTTTTTATCCTCCATTTTTGTGGTCTGAGTTCACTCGGCGACTCACCGAAAGAGCCTTCTGGTCGACCTTCTGCGCCCTAAACTCTAAAATTAATCTATATGTCACACCCCGAGGTGACCCCCTGGACGTAAACACGGGACCTAGGATCACGAGTGACCCCAAGCTAATCCTGAGCTGGCATATCATAAGCATACTAAAAGATTACTGAATAAAATATACTATGCAGAAGCTTAAAACCATAATTAACTGAAAGTGGGGAATACCCAATATTTATCTGAATATATGAAAGACTATGAGTTTAATGATACTAAACAATCACTCAAAAGCTAAAGCTGAATCTAATGCTATGTCTGAAAAAGCCTCTAACTGTCTAGAGTTGCTGAGACATGCCCCCAACTAACTCTAGCAAAACTGAAAACTGAATAAAAAGACTAAAGTGTAAAGCATGTCTATTGTCCTCGAAGTATGAGGACTCACCACTGAAGCTGCTAAACTGGAGATCGGGAACCGATCCATGCGTGATCTGGATGCTGAGTACATGAACCTACATCATGAAAGGATGTAGCGCAGAGTATGCGTCAGTACTTGGAATGTACTGACCATGCAGGTTATAGAGTATAGCTGAATAAAATACATAACTGAACAAAGTATACTGAGCAATAACATAATCGGAACTGAATGTAAATGCTGGAATATACTGAAGACTGAACTAAATGCAATGACCAAGTACTAATTCTGAACATGACATACTGAGAGTAAATGCTGAATTATAACTGAAAACCTGGTCAAATGTACTGAAGTCTGACTGTGGGAGCTACTATTAACCGACATAAAACTACATGAACTAAACGTGGAGTCCGATGTATGCGCCCCATCGAGAGGACCCAATATACCTTGCCAGGGGTCTAAAGGCATGACTGGCGTGATCACTAAATCTGATGCCCAACAGAGAAGACTTATAAAACTACGGGGGCACGTAGTTATGGGACTATAAGGGTACGCTGAACCCTAGTCCAACTCGGTGCTAAGTCTATTCCAAACTGGAATGTGTAAACACAATATAACTGAAATACTGGATAGCTCAATGTTCTGACATGCAAATCTGAGAATGCAACATTTATGAACTGATAATGTGACATTCGAAACTGGAGCATGTATATCTGTTTAAACTGAACTAGCAAGTGTAATTCATGAACTAAGAGAATCTACACAACTAGGGTTCTGAATTTCATGCAAAGAACTAAGCAACGGCTTCACGAAAACATGATATTCTGATTAGGAATACTATAACAGCTAATTAACAACAATTCTCCAAGGTTTTCAGAAAACCTAGGTCTAAACATGATATAGAGAATCAAGAATCTGACTGAATTCTAGGAACCTAGTGGATGAAAGGAACCCACTAGTGAAATCCCACATACCTGGTGACGAATTTCACGGAGAAATCTTTTGATTTCGGGGCTGGAACTAAAGAACACTTGTTGTGTTCTTGGAAAGGTTTGGGTCGCCTCTTTTCTCCTCTTTTGTTCTAAGTTTGATGAATTTTTAATGAATGAATCGCTTGGGAAAGATCTGACTAAGTTACTAGGCTTAAACTGACCAAAACTACGTAGTGTAGGGATCAAACGACGTAGTTTAAGTTTCCAATGCATAGGGGAAAGGACCAAAACGACCCTAACTTAATTCCTACGAAGGCCAACCACGGAGGGACCTACGGTCCGTGGGTTGACCAACAAACCGTAGGTAGGGGTCGCCAGTCAAGTCTTCCCGACGGGGATTCACTAAAATGAGTATAACTTTTTTCTCGGAGATGGGATTTTAGCAAACTTGGTGGCGTTGGAAAGAGGATTCAATTATCTATCATTTTATAGGTCATGGGCCACCTAATTCTTTTGGTGCTAAAGGTTATGACCATTTAAAGTTGACCCAACAACAATTTCCCTCTAACTGGCTAATGACCCTTACCTACGGTCCGTAGGTCCAACCACGGACCGTACTGGTCGACTGTCGGTTGGATCAGAAACCATAAATAGTTGGTGCTCAACGACGTACCCGACCTACGGACCGTGTGTCAGACCACACACCTTCGGTGGCTTTCGTGGTTCTTGCACCAGGTCTGGAAAGCTGTAATTTTTTTCTATTTTCTCAAATTCGAGGTTGTACAGTATCTCCCCCTTGGGAACATTCATCCTCAAATGAGGTCTAAACAAGCTGAGTATGTAGGGAAGAAGTTGGAATCCCTACCACTAAGTACTAGAAACTGATTTCTGACCGAACTGAGTTCCAAGAATATGCAAATATGCTGAAAATGCAAGAATAGCTGAAGGAGCAAGATACTAAGACTGAATTTGCGCAAGAGTAAACTGAGGGACTGGAGAGGAACTATTACTTCAAGCTGAAACGGAATCTGAAGGGAAGAGATGAGGATACTTGGCCTTCATGGCTGCTTCTGCTTCCCAAGTAGCTCCCTCTACGGACTGACTCCTCCACAAAACATTCACTGAAGCAACTTCTTTATTTCTCAACCTACGAACCTGACGGTCAAGAATCTCAACTGGCTCCTCTTTATAAGTGAGACTATCCTTCACAGCCACACTCTCTAATGGTACTATAGATGCTGGATCACCCACAGACTTCTTCAACAAGGAAATGTGAAAGACTGGATGGACTGCTGCTAGTTATGCTGGCAACTCTAACTCATATGCCACATTTCCAACCCTTTTCAAGATTTTGTAAGGACCTACATATCTCGGACTGATCTTCCCTTTCTTGCCAAATCTCATCACCCCCTTCATAGGTGACACCTTTAGGAAAACCCAATAATCAATTTCGAACCCTAAGTCACTTCTCCTCACATCTGCATAGGACTTCTGATGACTCTGAGCTGTTTTTAGTCTATCTCTGATGAGCTGAAATTTTTTCATGGCTTTAGAACTGAATCTGGCCCAATCAATGCTGCTTCACCTACTTCAAACCAACCAATTGGAGATCTACATCTACGCCTATATAACGCCTTATAAGGGACCATCTGAATACTGAAATGGTAACTATTGTTGTAGGCGAATTCTATAAGAGAAAGGTGATCATCCCAACTACTTTTGAAATCAATCACGCAAGCTCTCAACATGTCCTGTAGGGTCTGAATGGTACGCTCTTCCTGACCATCTGTCTGTGAATTAAATGCCATGCTGAGATTTACCTGAGTACGAAGACCTTTCTGACATGATTTCCAGAAATGAGAGGTAAACTAGGGACCTCTATCTGAGATGATAGACAAAGGAACCCCATGCAACCTGACTATCTCATGGGAGTAGAGTTCAGCATAGTCTTCCACTGAATCTGTAGTCTTAACAGCCAAGAAGTGAGCGGACTTAGTAACTCTGTCTACTATTACCCAAATGGAGTCATGTTGTCTGCGAGTACGCGGCAAACTTGTAATGAAGTCCATGTTTATCACTTCTCACTTCCATGTAAGAATGTTAATCTCTTGAGTCATACCTCCTAGTTTCTGATGTTCTACCTTAACCTATTGGCAATTTGGACAGTTAGCCACAAAATTTGCTATGTCCCTCTTCATGCCGTTCCACAAAAATACTTCCCATAGGTCACGGTACATCTTAGTAGCACCTGGTTGGATGCAATACCTGGAGTTATGAGCTTCTACAAGAATCTGATGCCTCAACTCACTCACATTAGGGACACATAGACGACCCTATTAACGAAGCACACCATCTCCCCCTTGGAAGAAAACCTAAACTTTTCGCTGGCGAACTGCACCCTTTAACTGAAGCAACATAGGATCACTATCTTGTTTTTCCTTAACCTCCGCTACCAATGAAGATTCAGATCTATTCTGCACTATCACTCCACTCTCTGACATGTCCGTAAGAACAACTCCTAAGAGAGCAAGCCGGTGAACATCTTTTGCTAATTCCTTCCTTTCTTCCTCAACATGTGCTACACTACCCATAGATAATCTGCTAAGAGCATTATCTACTACATTGGCCTTACTGGGATGGTAAATTACATTCATATCATAATCCTTGAGGAATTTAAGCCATCTCCTCTGACGAAGATTCAACTCTTTCTGGGTGAATACATACTGGAGGCTCTTATGATCTGTGAACACATCTACGTGAACACCATACAAGTAATGTCTCCAAATCTTTAGGGCAAATACTACGGTTGCAAGCTCGAGGTCATAAGTCGGGTAATTCTACTCATGTACCTTAAGTTGTCTAGAAGCATAAGCTATGACCTTACCTCGTTGCATCAATACACAACCTAGGCCAACCCTGGATGCATCACAATAAATTACATAACCGTCAGAACCATCTGGTAAAGTCAAGACAGGAGTTGTAGTCAACCTAGTCTTCAATTCTGCAAAGCTTTTCTCACACTCATCTAACCACTGAAACTTAACCTTTTTCTGAGTTAACTTGGTCAATGGGGAAGCTATGGATGAAAATCCTTCAGATAATCTCCTATAATAACCTACCAAACCTAAGGAACTTCCGATATCTGTTGGAGAGGTGGGTCTGGGCAACTACTTCACTGCCTCTATTTTCTGAGAATCCACTCGGATTCCTTCACTAGATACCACATGGCCAAGGAAAGTGACAGATTGTAACCTGAATTCACACCTACTGAACTTAGATAATAACTGGCGATCTTTGAGAGTTTGCAGGACCACTCTCAAATGAGTCGCATTCTCCTCCTCACTCCGTGAATTAATAAGGATATCATCAATAAAGACAATAACGAATAAGTCCAAATACTATTTGAACACCCTGTTCATTAAGTCCATGAAAGCTGCAGGAGCATTGGTTAGTCCAAATGACATAACTACAAATTCATAATGACCATACAGAGTTCTGAAGGCTATTTTTGGGATGTCACTATCTCTCACTCTGAGCTGATGATAACCGAATCTGAGGTCTAATTTCAAAAAATGACTAGCACCCTGAAATTGGTCGAACACATCAATCCTGGGGATAGGGTACTTATTCTTGATTGTGAGTTTGTTCAACTACCGATAGTCAATGCACATCCTTAGAGAAACATCTTTCTTTTTCATGAAAAACACTGGTGCATCCCATGGAGAGATACTAGGTTTGATGAAACCCTTATCTAGAAGGTCTTTCAACTGTTCCTTCAATTTCTTAAGCGCAGCTGGAGCCATTTTGTAAGGAGGAATCGAAATAGGCTGGGTATTTGGAAGGAGATCAATTCCAAAGTTGATTTCCCTTCCGGGAGGGACTCCGGGAAGATCTTCAGGAAATACTTCTAGAAACTCATTTACTACTGGAACTGATTCAAGAGTTGGGGTTTCGGAGTTAGAATTATTAACCCGAGCAAGATGGTACATATACCCCTTAGAGATCATTTTTCTGGCCTTAAGGTAAGAAATGAATCGACCCATAGGCACTGAGCTACTACCCTTCCACTCTAAGATCGTTTGGAAACTGAAACGGAACGATCCTAGTTCTACAATCGACTGAGGCATAACAGGAATGTGACCAATCCATGCCTAGAATGATATCAAAGTCTACCATTTCTAACTCTACAAGATCTGCTGAGGTGACTTTCTGGGAAACTATGACAGGCAACTTATGTATACCCGTCTAGCTATAACTGTGTCACCAACTGGAGTAGAGACTGAGAAGGGTACTGAAAGAGTTTCTGGACATGCATTAATACCATAAAATTCCTTCCACTGCTGGTACCAAGTGTAGGCCACTCCCTTCAACTAATAAGCGGCCAAATCTGCACTCTCGACTTGAGTGACGCCCATAATATTTGTTACCTTTTAGATGTCTTCGAGAAACTCTTGTGGATCTTATTCTGACTTAAACCCATGAAACTCTGTAGGGTTCATCCGAGTAAAGTCTTGGATTCCTACTGTAGCAGTGTTAGTTTGTGGTAGAGATGGGACCACATCCTACTGATTTACCTGGGTAGTCATGGCCTGAGCAAGTACTTGGTAAGCAGCCCTGAACTTGGCATGCATGACTTGCTTCTTCAATGGGTCTGCTGGAGCTACTGGCTGATTCCTTACGTTAGCTGTTCTTGGAGGCATTTTCCGAAATGCGAAGAGAAGGATTTAGAAGGATATTGAATAGAGTTCATAATCACGCATGATAAGAATAATAAAGCAAGTGAAGTTTTTCCTAAAACACTTCATAGCCTCCTTGTCATTAGATGTGGTGCACTTCACACCCATGAAAGAGACTCTACTTAGTGCGACTTTTCAGACATCCTAGGACTCTTGAACCTAATGCTCTGATACCAAGTTTGTCACACCCCGAGGCTACCCCCTAGACGTAAACACGGGACCTAGGATCACGAGTCACCCTAAGTTAACCCTGAGCTGGCATATCATAAGCATACTAAAAGATTACTGAATAAAATATACTATGCGGAAGCTTAAAACCATAATTAACTGAAAGTGGGGAATACCAGATACTAATCTGAATATATGAAAGACTATGAGTTTAATGATACTGAACAATCACTCAAAAGCTAAAGCTGAATCCAATGTTATATCTGAAAAAGCCTCTAACTGACTAGAGTTGTTGGGACATGCCCCCAGCTAACTCTAGCTAAACTGAAAATTGAAAAAAAGACTAAAGTGTAAAGCATGTCTATTGTCCTCGATGTATGAGGACTCACCACTGAAGCTGCTGAACTAGAGATCGGGAACCGATCTATGCATGATCTGGATGCTGAGTACCTGAACCTACATCATGAAAGGATGTAGCGCAGAGTATGCGTCAGTACTTGGAATGTACTAAGCATCCAGGATATAGAGTATAGCTGAATAAAATACACAACTGAACAAAGCATACTGAGCAATAACATAATCTGAACTGAATGTAAATGCTGGAATATACTGAAGACTGAACTAAATGCAATGACCAAGTACTAATTCTGAACATGACATACTGAGACTAAATGCTGAAGTATAACTGAAAACCTGGTCAAATGCACTGAAGTCTAACTGTGGGAGCTACTATTAACCGACATAAAACTACGTGAGCTAAAAGTGGAGTCCGATGTATACACCCCATAGAGAGGAACCAATATACCTTGCCAGGGGTATAAAGGCATGATTGGCGTGATCACAAAATCTGATGCCCAACAGAGGGACTTATAAACCTACGGGGGCACGTAGTTCTGGAACTATAAGGGTACGCTGAACCCTAGTCCAACTCGGTGCTAAGTCTATTCCCAACTGGAATGTGTATACACAATATAACTGAAATACTGGGTAGCTCAATGTTCTGACATGCAAATCTGAGAATGCAACATTTATGAACTGATAATGTGACATTTGAAACTGGAGCATGTATATCTATTTAAACTGACCTAGCAAGTGTAATTCATGAACTAAGAGAATCTACACAACTAGGGTTCTGAATTTCATGCAAAGAACTAAGCAACGACTTTACGAAAACATGATAATCTGATTAGGAATACTATAACAGCTAATTCACAACAATTCTCCAAGGTTTGAGAAACCCTAGGTCTAAACATGATATAGAGAATCAAGAATCTGACTGAATTCTAGGAACCTAGTGGATGAAAGGAACCCACTGGTGAAATCCCACATACCTGGTGACGAATTTCACAGAGAAATCTTTCGATTTTGGAGTTGGAACTAAAGAAAACTTGTTACGTTCTTGGAAGGGTTTGGGTCGCCTCTTTTCTCCTCTTTTGTTCTAAGTTTGATGATTTTTTAGTGAATGAATCGCTTAGGGAAAGATCTGACTAAGTTACTAGGCTTAAACTGACAAAAACTACGTAGTTTAGGGATCAAACGACGTAGTTTAAGTGCCCAACGCATAGGGAAAAGGACCAAAATGACCCTGACTTAATTCTGACAAAGGCCACCCACGGAGGGACCTACGGTCTGTGGGTTGACCTACCAACCGTAGGTAGGGGTCGTCGGTCAAGTCTGCCCGACGAGGCTTCACTAAAACAGGCATAACTTTTTACTCGGAGATGGGATTTTAACAAACTTGGTGGCTTTGGAAAGAGGATTCAATTATCTATCATTTGATAGGTCATGGGCCACCTAATTCCTTTTGTGCTAAAGGTTATGACCATTTGAATTTGACCCAACAACAATTTCCCTCTAACTAGCTACTGACCCTCACCTACGGTCCGTAGGTCCAACCACGGACCGTACTGGTCGACCGTGGGTGGGATCCGAGACCATTACTATTTGGTGCTCAATGACAGACCCCACCTACGGACCGTGTGTCAGACCACGGACCATCGGTGGCTTCCGTGGTTTTTGCACCAGGTCTGGAAAGCTGCAATTTTTTTCTATTTTCTCAAATCGGATGTTACACTATAACTTTTGACGAGCTACTTTTAGTTCACCGAATGGTGTCGACGATTTGCCGAAAGGCCACTGGACATCGCCAACTTGTCCTGAGTTTTGGATAATTTGTTTCTGGAACATTCGAAGAGCCCGACTTGGCTCGCTGAATGGTTTCAGAGACTTGCCGATCGGTTCAGTGAGTCTTCCTGCACTGTTTTTATAACTCTATAGTTTTTCTTGAATTTCATCTAACGAATATGGTTTTGTTTTGCAGAAATGGCTAGACCAAAATGAGCTGGAAGAAATCAACCACCCCGCAAGTGGGCCAGAGGTATTGTGATAAACAAGGAGGCTGCACCCTCCCGGAACGCATCGGCCAAACTTCCTCCAACTGGGGGAAAAGGAAAAGGCAAAGGGCCGGCAGTGCCAACACCAGCAGTAGAAAGTTCAGACAACGAGGGCATTTATGCCTCACATCTCACCACTTATGATAGAGAGGACCAGTCTGGAAACAGTTCTCCGGCCTCTGTTTTTGAGCCGGAAGATTACGAGCTCCTACAGGCTAGGAGAGCAGAGCTATGCTCCAAAGCTATAAATGATCCAGCTCGGATCCCTGTGCCTCCTACGCCTTCCCCACCTCATGCTCAGGCAGCAGTGTAGGCTCCTCAACCAACTCAGGTTCCTCCTCGCCGGTCACTGAATAGACTAAAGGCCGAGGGTTTGAGGACAATTCTAGAAGAAAAATGGTTGTCTACAGATGGAGTGGAAGACCGATACCAAAGGTATGGAATACTTTAAAGTTCCACAAATTCGAGATATTCACAAAGCCCCGAGGCCCGTACATTCCTACTTAGGTCTGGGAGTTTTACTCAGCATACGGGGAGTTGGTACCAAAGGGGAAGAAAAAGGCTAGTGGTTTCAAGCCGGTTGATCATGTAGTAGTACGGGGCGGAAAGGTCAAGTGTAGCAGCTCGGATATCAATGAGGCACTCGGGTGTATAATGAAATTCATGCACTATTACATTGACAAAATCCAGAAGAAGACCTCCATGATTTAAAGGGTTAGCTAGCACCTCTGATTTCTTATGTGACACCGAGATGGATTGCGGCCGGTGTGCCGATTGAGAAGAAAGACCTGAACGTGGTTTCCAGATACTGGTTCGGGTTTATTAGCATCACTATTATGCCATCGCAAAATGAGTCGATTCTCCGGCATCCGAAGGCTGCGTGTTTGGGCTGCATCATGGATCGGGAGAAGCTGAATTTAGGTCTGATCATAGAGCAGGAGATGGCTATGAGGGCCAAGCAGAGTTAGACTTCTCTTTCCTTTCCTGTGTTGATTACTAAGTTGTGCAGGAAGGCTCGTGTTCCTATGTATTAGAAGACGGATGTGGAAGTGACTCCCACTTCCTCTACTAATATCCGACGGATCAAGGCCGAGATATGAGGGATGAGGCTGATCGAAGGAGAGCTGCACCGGTGGATACGTCCCCGTTAGTTGATGTTGATATGTTGCCGATGGAGGCAATACTTCCTCCTCAGGACAGTGAGCCTACAGGTACTTCTGGCCCTTCTACTTCTGCACATTATGGTTCATCTAATGTACCCCCTCCTCCTACTACTGTTGTTGCTGCCTCCTGACCCCTATCACCTAGGCTATATTGTACAAGATGGGCCATCAGACTCAATCTGCTGATGTGTGTGCCTCTCGGGTAGAGGCCTCTATACCTTGGTTAATTGAGCGGGTTATTGCTATTTCCCTGGCTCCAATTAGGGATGAGCTGAGAGAGCATAGGGAGTCAATAAAGACTCATAGATTGGCGTTGGATGCCCTTAAGGTGAGGGTAGAGGCTTGGGAGCAGGGTCGGGGCGATTCTAATGTTGTGATGGCCTTGAAGGCCGATATTGTTGGGCTGAGGAAGGATGTGGACGAGCTTAAGTCCACTGATCTGTCGATGCTATTCGGCACAGTAGAGATCCCCGACACTCCGAGCACTGATGTTCCAGCCAGTTTTGAGGTTCCTCCGGCTACTACAACCGGAGATGTTGCTATAGAGACGGTTGATGTTGAGTCTGATGATGGGACCGATGAGGAGGAACTGGGTGTTTGTGATACAACTATGTATAGAGATTTGGAGGATCTTCAGGAAGCTATGATCCAGTCAGTTGTGGAG
Source organism: Solanum etuberosum (assembly GCA_029582245.1). NCBI lineage: Eukaryota > Viridiplantae > Streptophyta > Magnoliopsida > Solanales > Solanaceae > Solanum > Solanum etuberosum. Next base: position 19,937 of record JAJONR010001912.1, on the reverse strand, counting down.
GCATCTTTGAGAGATACCTCGATTGTGGGCTCCAGTGGAGCCAAGGATGATGTTGCACCGGGAACTGATGCCCCGGCTGATGGAGTCACAGATATACAGAGTTCACCACATGTTTAGCCAGGGGGCTTTTGAATCTTTTTAGCTTTTCTATTTAGTTATTTATTTGTATTGGAGGACAATTGCTAGATTACTTTTGCGGCGTGAGGTATTTCCATACCTACCTCTTTTTGGGCTGTTTTGTGGATATTTGTTGTTTTTGTGTTGTGAATGTTGGGTATGATCTTGTGGTGATATATATTTGCTTTTGATCCATTGTGTTCGTCCTTTGTTTTGAATTGCAAATGGTTTTGAACCGATTTTAAAACTTGCCACCCCTTGATGTGTTTGAAAGTGCTTGTTCTCTTGCAATTTCGAATGTCGGTTATGATCAATACCGATGACTTGAATAGTGCTCTTAATTGAACGATATGAGTGTGCGGTTACAATGAGAAAATTGAATTACATATGTCATATGTGAACTTCTAGCATCTCGTTGTGACTAGCCAGTTCTTGGGTTGATATCTTGTGATGATCATTGCATGCTAGCTGAAAATTGTAGAATCTTGTTTGATGATTGTGTCGAATGTCATGTGTGGTGAGGTTGTCTTGAACTATGTGCTTGATGATACCTAGAACTTGCCCCGTTAGTCCAATTGATTGATGGAAGCAAGCGATTGAAATGATCTTAGGCAAAATTTGTGAAGAGTGAACCAAAAATTGATCTTATACCTCTTTGTGACCACCTTGTGAGAGTGCGAACCTAGCTTGGCACCTTCTGAGCCTATCCTTTTCTTTGGAAGAAACTTGAATAATTTTGACTTCTTGGTCCCATCACCTATAACCTTCATGAAGTATTGGTTCGTTTGAATAGCCAACTTAGGCCTGATAAACGCTCAACTACACATCATCCAATACTAGGTATAGGAGGTCGCAATCTAGTATAAACCCAACAAAGAGTTGGGGTCGATCCCACAGTGAGTGATACAAGTTAGAATTCAGTTAGGAAGTTATAAACGTTGTCTAATCAGTTGTAGGAATAGAAATTATCGAAATCATTAAGGTAAATCAAAGGGGTTACAACGAATGTCAGATGGGGAATTGGTTTGTCAATTAGCAACTACAACAATTACGAAAATAGGGGAATCAATAAGTAGAGAGGAATTCTCGGGGATGTGATCGATTATAGGCTAATTTCTCTATATGGGTAATTGTAAGTTACTAACAATTGTTGAATCTCAGTGGGTAAGCTAAACTATAGATGCAATAGCTTTCTCTCGAACAACTATTACGATTCAAGCGAGTTCTCTCGGACCTCGAAAAGCATAACACTATAAGCAGCCCAATACCTCAATTTATCTACTCTCTCGAGCTAGATAGGTAGGATCGAGTTAGGATTCACTCTCTCGAGCTGAATCCACAACAACCCAATCACTACAATCATCAATCGAAAACCTTAGTTCTAGAACCTCTCTCTCAAGCAAGCCCACAACACTAAATAAGAATTGCATTTGCAACTACAATTCATAGATTAATATACAGCTATCAATTAAACCCACTTCAAATCAGCATTTAAATCAGTAAACAACAATACCCATAAGCTAATTAAAGAAAAATAATCACATGATCACACCCCAAAAATTGGGATTTTAGCCACAAGTCATAAAAAAGAAGAATTGATTACCAATTATGTTATCCATGAACTGGTAATGGTTCTCAAATCTCTACAATGCTTCAAATCAACTCAATTCAAAAACTCAATTGAAAACTCCTCAAAACCAAGCAAAACCAAGTCTCAAACAAAAGCTCCAAGTTCTACAATGAAAAAATTAATCGGGAAAATAACTGGATTAAAGACTGGATCCTTTTTCTGCTTTTTGAAATTCAATTTACAGTTTCCCATGGAATTCATCGCCCTCTAATGGTACCTTACTCTCCCCAACAAAATGGAGTTGCTGAAAAAAAAATAGAACAATTCTTAACATGGCTAGATGTATGTTGAAAGCTAAACATTTACCAAACGAATTTGGGCCGAGGCTGTTTCTTGTGCAGTTTATTTGAGCAACAGGTCTCCAACAAAAAATGTACGAGATCAAACACATCAAGAAGCATGGATCGGAAGAAAGCCAAGTGTTAAACACTTGAGAATCTTTGGGAGCATAGCTTATGCTCATGTTCCACATCAAGGGAGAGCTAAACTTGACGATCGTAGTGTCAACTATGTTTTTGTTGGCTATGACGTGAGTTCAAAAGGCTAAAAATTGTACAACCAAGCAATAACAAGGTGGTCTTGAGTCGTGATGTTGAATTTGATGAAGAATCATTATGGAACTGGGAGGCTCCGGAAGAAAGAACATATGATTTTCTTCCATACTTTGGAGATGAAGAAGAACAGGGGACCATGGCACCTGCACAGGATGCAACCCCGCCTCCTTCACCAGCAAATGTTGCATCTCCGTCTACTCAAGAGAGTTCAAGTGGAAGACCACATAGGATGACGAGCATCCAAGAACTCTATGATGACATAGAAGAAAATACTAATTTTGATTTTTTGTGTTGTCTCTTTGCTGATAGTGAACCAATGAATTTTGATGAAGCTGTTACTGACAAAAGGTGGAGACAAGCCATGGAGGGGGAGATCCAGTCAATAGAGAAGAACAACACTTGGGAGTTAACAACTCTTCCCAAGGATCATCGAGAAATTGGAGTTAAATGGGTATAATAGGCGAAGAAAAATGCCCACAAAGACGTAGAAAGATACAAGGCAAGACTTGTGGCTAAAGTCTACGAACAAAGGAATGGCATCGACTATGAGGATGAAGTCTATGCGTCTGTTGCCCGCATGGGGACGATTCATCTATTGATCTCTTTGGCGGCACAAATGAAGTGGAAATCCATCAACTAGATGTCAAATCGGCATTCTTGAATAAATATCTTGAAGAAGAAGTTTATGTTGAGCAAACATTGGGTTTTGTGGTTAAAAATCATGAAGATAAGGTTTTGAGGTTGAAGAAAGCCTTATATAGCTTGAAACAAGCTCCACGAGCTTAGAATAGTCACATTGACAAATACTTTCAAGACAATGGGTTTACTTGTTGTCTCTATGAATATGCTCTTTACATTAAAGTGCATACTAATGGAGATATTCTGCTTGTTCGTCTTTATGCTGATGATCTCATTCTAACGGGTAACAACCCATCTTTATTTGAAGCTTTCAAGAAAGCTCATGTCATATTACTTGGGCCTAGAAGTAAAGCAAATGGAGGAAGGTATCTTCATATCTCAAGAAAGCAATACAAAGGAGATTTTGAAGAATTTCAACATGTTTGATATGCGTCTATGTACATTCAGTAACAAAGATTATAAAAAAAAAAAAAAAACAGCAAGGCGTTTTTCGTAGTATCTTAACAAATTCGTAAAGACTTCCAAACGTCATAGCTCAAGATATATATTTACAAATATATCATCAGAAATTATAAATCCATTAAATAACATTACCTAAAATTAAGCATAGTCCTATATAAGTTGCACCAAAAATTTCATCCACTAACATCTAAAATCTAACTTGACATATGTAGCTCCATTCATTGTACAATTTGTTGATTTATATTTATATGTAAATTAGGTACATTGCCCACGCTTCGTGCGGTGGTGAACTACTTCAATATAATCTACTTCTGAACATTTGATAATATAAGTGTTCTCGAGTGGGTACAACCCAACGATAAATTGTCAAGAATGTTTTGTTCAAAGATGAAATGAAATATTTTTTTAATCTTAAAACCAAAAAGATTTGATTCTAAGTGTATATGCATTTTGTTATTAATTCTTCATTTTACTCTAGTTATCCATCACCAAAGTCTTTTGAAAAGATATGTAATTGTTTCATTGTCTATATTTGTATTTTAAAAAAGTGGTACAAACATTTTATTCATCAATTGTTAGAGGTTTCCTCCTATTCAAGGCCTCTACATACAGAATCTAAATGTTATACATCTTATGTAATTAGTTGTGTACTTGATAAGTTCATTTAAATTTAAAAACATATCTCTTGGAGTTTGATGAAATAACATATGTCGCTCAAATAATTTAGATTAAATGATGCCTTGGCAAGTCCCTTATTCCAAAATCATTCACAGTCGATGGCACTACTTTGTTAGCCAAAAGGCATATTTTTTTATTTAAGTTTCAATCAATATGGTTAAAACTTTAATTTTATTTTTTTTGCGACTTTTAATCTAATGTTTATAAGGAGATAATTATTTCTTTAAGATTTTATTAATATGGATTCATCCTACTTTGAGGGGTATTTCATAGACTCCAACCTGAAATTTGAACCCCAAACTTTTGATTAAGGTTGAGTACAATACTTACCATCCTACTACATTCTTTTTTTTGGATGTCACTAATCGGTTGGATACCTCGATAAGATAGAAAGTTGAATAACTAAAACTCCAAGGTAGTGTGGAACCACCATAACTTCTGAACACTCAAAAGTCCCTTCTTGGACATCCCATGGAACTTTTAGCCACTGAAAACTCTATAAAGATCAAAGCAATTTATTTTAGAAGTTTAATAATTTAATCTACATGACACCAATAGTGTAATGATTACATCAAACTCTTGATTAACATATCTTTACTTCAACATAATGATCAAAAGCATAAACATAAACAACAAAGTTTAAAACATGTACTCAAAAATAATAATTAATAACATAAGCATTAATGACCGTAAAAAAACATACCAGAATCTGTAACAATAGAATGAAATAAAAGGAAAAAATCAAACCCACTAAATGCACAGTGTCCCCTTAAGGAAATTATTCCTCTCTAGTACCTCAAAGGTTTAAAGGAATAGATCCTCTTAGGATAGAACGTTTCTATTCACCAGTGTATTGATACAAAAATAATGGTGTCAGTGAGCCACTCAACAGGAGTAAAGTACACGAATACTTAATTGTGCAGAAGAAGAAGTTCAAAATTTTCGTTGATTTAAAATGAGAGGAAATTTATCTATATATAGATGACAAAGGGTAGTGTAAACAAATGCTTATTCTGCCTTATCGGAAATGTCACAACTCTTTGGAAAAGTCACAACCTTTAATAAAAGTTATAACTTTTCATAAAAGTCGCAACTCTTCATAAAAGTCACAACTCTTCATAAAAGTCATAACTTTTCATAAGAGTTACAACTTTTTCATGAAATGGAAGGCTAATTTTGAAAATAAATAAATTAAAAGGAAATCCTGGTTTGTGGTGGCGTCACGTAGGCAGGCCTAGGGTTCTCTTTTATATATATGATATATATCATTTAATAATCTATCTATATATAATTGGAGAGGCAAAAGTGTCACGTGTTAGCACTACCAAAAAAACAAAATTCTCAATTTAAAAAAAAAAATCAAATCTGTATTTTTTTTTAAAAGTGCCATCTGTCACGTGTAAGCACAGAAATTTTCAATAGACAATTTATTTTTAAAACAGAAAATTCAAAAGAAAAAACTGGTATTTCAAGTTTTTAAAACAGGAAACGTACATAACTATTGCCATATTTAAACCGTTTAATAATTTTATCCTTCTTCTACTATATCAATTTTTTTCTTTTGTCAAAACAAAACAATCATTCATTTTCTATGGAGGAACTTCTTTGCAAACTACATCTGATAACATAGATTAGTTCATTTTGACTTGCAACTGAAACTCTTCTTATGGATTTAGAGCCTGACACTTTGAACAGTGTTAGATATGAGCATTATGGTCAGATTTTCAGGCCTAATAAATAGTAACTTTATGTTTGGTCAGTCGGGTGTTGGCAACAATTGGGCTAGAGGTCAAGGGTCATTATACCAAGGGTGTTCAGTTGATTGATTATGTTCTTGATGGTGTTCGTAAAGAAGCTTAGAATGCAGGGTGGATGAAATGGAGGCTCACATCTAGAGTCTTGTGTGATAACTGCTAAGTTGCTCGAACTCTTAATTTTTTGTGCCACACCCGTGTCGACACAACATGGGTAGGGGTATGGGTGTGGAATTCATGTTCGTTTTGTCAATGGATTTTGGGTACTTTGACCAAAATAGATGGGGAAAGTCTAGACAATTTTAATGATTCCTATAATCAATACAAAAGCTAAGGTAAAATTGTAGGAAATGGAATACCTTTTATATAGAAATTTCTATGTCACTCATTTTTCCTTTAATCTCCTTTCAGGATTCTCCTCAAGTTCTCTACATAATATTTCATAATCTAGGTTTTATAACTCAATTTTAAATATTTTTAGGCGAATCCCCGCACCCGTATCCATACATTGATCATTTTTTTTATTTTTTACTTCAAAGACTACATGGGTCACTATTTATTTAAAACAGGAAAAGAATGTACAAGAAAACTAATGGATTGACCCAAAGAGTACAACCCACTAGCACTAAAAAATAAAAAAAACCAACAAAAGGGAAATCAACTAAAAATAGAAAAAAGAAGAAACAAGAAAAGGAAAGTGGAAGACTGCAGAACACTTGCAGCTCATTCAACTTCCTCTTCCTCGATGGATCATCTCATTTTTCTACCAAATGGAAGCTGAAGCTCGATTAAGCGTAAGTATTCTCCAACCTTAAAACATCTTGGTATTCTGCCTCTTACATTTCATTTAAAAGTCATCTCGATTAACCCATGATAAATGATTTCAATTCTTTTGCTCAACTTTCTTCACATAGATTCGCTGAAGATTCAACCTCGTGTTGGTTATATAGAGATGGTATTGTTGTTAATCCATCAATTTAACCTCAAATAGTTGAAATTAGTTCTTCTTTTTAGATCCAAACTTTAGTGGGTTGAACCCCAAAAATAAGATTGCGTCTGCCAGGAGTCGACCAGACGAGGTTGAATCTTAAAAATTAGATCATGAAGGATCCGACCTCTAGATCCGCACCCGTATCGGACACTCACACCCGAGTCCGAGCAACTTAGCGGCTAAGTTGCTCGAACTCTTCACTTTTGGTTCCACACTCGTGTCGACACGACATGGGTGTGGGTGTGGGATCCGTGTTCGATTTGGTCAACCGATTTTGGCTACTTTGACCAAAATCGATCGGAAAAGTCCGGACAATTTTAATGACTTTTGTAATCAATGCAAAAGAAAAGGTAAAATTGAAGAAAATGGAATACCTTTTATATAGAAATTCCTATGTCACTCTTTTTTCTTTAATCTCCTTCCCGGATTCTCCTCAAGTTCTCCACATAATATCTCATAATTTAGGTTTTACAACTCTATTTTTAGATATTTTAATCATTTTTAGGTGAATTATCGCACCCATATTCATACATGGATCCATATCTCCGAATCTTAAAAATTAGATTATGAAGGATCCGACCTCTAGATCTACACCCATATCAGACACCCGCACCCGAGTCTGAGCAACTTAAGTGATAAGTGTCACCAAAACTTAAAAATAAATTCTACAAAGTGGTGGTTAGATCAACTATGTTGTATGGGACAAAGTGTTGGCCAGTGTTATCAAAGGCAAAAAGCGCAAAAAAGCTCTAAGGTCTATGGGGTCTTTAAGCGCAAAGCGCAAATAAAGTGTGGGATTTAACGAAAAAAGACGCAAAGGGAGAAAAGAATAAAATATATATGTGTAGTCCAAGACTAATAATTATAAACATGAATGACAAATATATATGTCTAGTCCAAGACTCAAGTTGTCTCATCTACTGCTATATGTAATAACTTATGAAGAAGCTTGGTTGAACAAATCCGCTCTCTCTGCTGTGAGGGGAAGCTCTGTAGATGAAGAAAGCGGGGGATAAATGCTTTTTGAGTTTATTAAAAAAAAAAATGGGACCACATGTTCTCAAGATGAAAATCTTTTAAGCCCACTCAAGGAAAAAGGTTTTTCTTGAACATATCTAGAACATCCTACATTGCTTCAAATGGAATCAAAGTTTATTCTGGAATTACAGGATTTAAGCTTAACGTTACCTTTATCTTTTTGTTGTTCCATAAAGGATGCTAAACACTAATGGAATGGTGATAACTTAATGGACTTTGTAAATTATATTGTTTTTCTTCACCTCAGATAGTTATTTCTAAATACTTTGTCATGATTTTTAACTTACAAATGTTAGCTCCATTTGAAATGGAAGTAGGTTGAAAGGAGGTTGAATACTACATTAGGATAAACAACTATTAATTCTGAATGGCTTTACTGCCAAAAAGGGAAAAAAAATAAGACAAGTTCATGTAGATTTTTTCTTCTACTTGGAAGATGAATGTATTATTGTGCAAGTAAAATGTCTTGAATTTTTCGCAAATGAATCATTACGTATAATTGTGCAGTGACCTACATTTCAATATATGACATTGGCCATAATTTTAAAGCTTAACTTCTGAAGCATTGCAAATTTAAATACTCAAGTGACTTTACGGATTCTCATATGTTGTAAGAGCATTTGGGTTATCTTAACTAGGAATATTGAATAAATTTATTATATTATAGTAGGGAGCTCATTACTTAATCTTAGTACCTCAAAATAGAGGAAATTCATTTAGAGAAGATTGCATTTTAGGTACCTTTCACCTCTGATGTTTGTTTGTTTGTTTGTATTTTTTGGCTCTTTTGATTTCACTTTTCATTTCTTGTGACAATTTTGTATATTCCCTTATATCACTTTTAACTTTTTCTTTTAGACACTTTTCATGAAAGTTCCAACTACTCTGTGTATGCTGACAAAGTGTTTGTTGTTGACAAGAAATATTAGATGCAGTGTATAATTATTATTTTTCTCATATTCTGAGTACTGTCCTTACACATGGGTAAGAAAAAATTTGGTGATCTCTGAATTTATTTGGATATGGAAAATATCATTTTCCGTATGGTATTCGGTATTATACCATACGATACCTACCCCTACATACCAACACCTAACTCCACCCAGAAAATCTCCTTTGAACTCTCCCCCACCGGTCCATAGACACCCCCATACCCCCCACTCTATTCTGTTATCCATGTTTTTGAACCGCATTCCTAGCATGAAATATCCCCTACAAACTTCCACACACTCCACATTTCTCTCATCCCAAAGAATGAGAATTCCTCCCGTTGGGCCGGGATGTAGTCATATTTCACCCACCTACTCCCTACCCCCCTACCCCCACACTTCTAATAACACTATCTGTCAAAATCTCCATTTTTGTTTCTTGAATACATATCACATCAGCTCCCCAATCCCTAATGCCAACTTTAATGATGGTCCTTTTGTTGGGGTCATTCATCCTCCTCACATTCCAACTAAAGCTTCGCAATCCATCAATACACAACTTTTTTCTCCCCCTTGACCCCTGTCCTACCCTCAATTTCCCCACGCACTTCCTTGTTCCTCCTTTTATACACCACAATCTTCCCTCCCCCATTTTCCTTCCCCAAACTCCTTTCCCGTCCCTCCCTACTCTCCTCTATTGTCTCATGTTCAATGTTCCTCAGTAGTTCTTACACCCTTGCCTCATTCCCCACAAACGGTACTCCCAAAAATTCCCTGAATCTAAGAAATTTCTCTCCCACCCACCTCATAAAGAAACCTACCATCTTCAAAGCTAGCTAACAGCATCACATCAGCTCCCTGAACCTCTGTACTACTGCTGCAGTTGTAAAAAACCTCCTGGACAGGTCTGAATGTGAAAAATCAGCATTTCATCCCGGTTCACTAATCCAGGGGGTAGTGTTATTTTCCTTTGCTAGGGTTTTTCCTTCCCCTCCAGAAATGAAATTCTCTGTCACTTTCTAGTCTTCTATCCCTTCCAGCAACTCTTCCAGCAACTCTTCCAGCAGCTCTTTACATAACTTCCGATGACCTATTTCCCCTTTATCCCGGCAGCTCCAGAATTCAAATTCTTTGTCACTTTCTAGTCTTCTATCCCTTCCAGCAACTCTTCCAGCAGCTCTTTACATAACTTCCGATGACCTATTTCTCCTTTATCCCGTCACCCTACTCCCCTTCCCACCTCCTCTTCCTCCCCTCCTGCTGGATAGATTCATGTTTTTCTCCATTTCTGCAGTAAAAAACTCAGGTTGAAATACAATGCATATCCATGTTTTATAGCTACTTTCTCCAACATCCACCTTCACAGAAACAGAGATCCTCCGCCCTTTCCTCACCCTAATTTTCACTCTAGAAATGTTGTGCATACTACAAATAACATCAATAAAGCCCCCACACAGCTCCCCTACCTTCTTGAAAAGGTCAACATTCTAGAGGTGAACAGCAAACCCACCAAATTTACAATCACAGTATCACCGGTAAGATGAGTACCAACACACCCATCTTGCTCCTTCCATCTATCCAGTTTCAAGAAATTACCACCAAACCACCTCTTTCCTCTATGAAAAGTTTCAACAGCCTGCTTCTCACTCGCAAATCGGAATAAAACTTGAACATCGGTCAGCTGTGTAATCTTCAGGCCGTCTGTCACTCCCATTCATCTACAACCCAGATTCTGATTGCATACAAGAATCTCACTTAAAAGATAACTACGTAAACAATCAAAACAGCCAACTATGACGGGGGAGAACACACTGAATCCCTTCCCCTGATAGTTTGGCAGCAGTAAGACAGCTTAGTTTCCTAGATTAAAGAACTATGTAATCTTCTCTAGTGAAGAATGTCTGTGTCATATTTCCTCGTAAACCATCTCCTCAGATTATGAAGACCCAATTCCCGAAACAAGACATGATTTAACTGCTAAAAGCATAAAATCATACATAGCTTTCGCCAGTCACATGTATTATTCGGCAAGCCATATTTACGCATAAGCTAAAGCTCTTCCCCTCATTACGTTGATCTTTAGACCATTTTACTAATCAAAGGATCCCACTTTAATCAAGTTACAACTCATTTAACTGGAGACATTGACAGTATTTTCATGGTCAAATACGTAAGTTTGCAATCATAAAGCACCTACATTTAAATACCACAATAGGATGCATGCAATATTCTAACGAAGTAAAGATGATACATAGCAATAACTAAGCAAAAAACATATCAGATGGAACTGAAAAACTTAGATGAACCTTCTATACAATTAGCAGGGAATCCAAGTCTCCCAACCCAAAAAAACATCAATCAGTAATATGACTAGAAGACTTCCCCATCCATCATCAACCTTCCCAGAGACCCAGACAAAGAATTCACACCTTGTAAATTTATCCTCAGAGAATGTTTACGTTGCATTTAAAGAATCACAATAAAAACAGATCATTCCCAGAGATACACAAAGCAGTTTTTGCTCAAGAGTGCCATATTGATTTGAATGGATTGCAGATGCAAACTTTAGACAACACTGAACAGGTTCTTAATTAAGATTTGTAATGGAAATGATCTTCTTTGGTTTAATACGGATATCTAACAAGGTTCCCCAGTAATTAAGATTTATCATCAGGTACAACTACTCAATTTCAATTCAGACGCTCCATGCAGTTTTTACAACTTATCTGTATGTTTCGATAGGAGGAGAAATTTTATTTGGTGTGAGGCACAAAATAATTAGTTGTATGAGATTCACATTTCATGACAAGTGTAAATTGTGGAACCCCTAATTTATCAATTTCTCTTTCACTCCGCTGCTCACCCTTGCAAATCTATCCCCTCTCCACATTTCTTACTCCTAGACACCCCCCATCTTTCTCCTACTCTATCTTTTCTCACACTTCCATCAGAACAGCCCCCCAAATCCCAATACAACCCCAGGCCCGAGTTCAAAGTCAGAAATGGGATGCCAATGTTCAATCCACAACTCTATCATCCATATTTTCTTCCTTCCTCTCTCGATTTTGATTTGAGTAATGAATTATCAAAAAATACAAGCATTTCAAGAAATTGACAATATGGATAGTGAAAATGGAAAAAGAATTGGGAGAGAAGTATTATTAAAAACTTCAGAAACTGAAAATGGGTATTTAGTGAAAGTGAAAAGAAGGTTGTGAATGAGGAAGACATCTTGAAGAGGTTTTGGTTCAAAATTGGTAGAAAAGTTTTTTTCTTCTTTACTGAAATTACGGCTGTAACAATAAAGGAAGCCTAGTAGGAACCGAATCTTACAATTGCAAATATTTTGCTTTCTTTATCTCTGAGCAAGATATGTTCTACCACCAAAAATACATACAAGGCAGGCAATACCATAAAAGGAAAAGTTTCTGCAATCCCCATTCAGGATGCTTCTTGTTGTAACAAGCTGCATTACCAGCAACTTTGGATTCTTCTTTTATTGTAATGAGCTGCATTCAAGTAGCAGGTAATTCACTGGCCAGAAATGAAAAATAAGATAATGGGTCCTATATTGTTTCCCGTCAATAATTGGTCCCACATTAAGCTCATATTTTTATTGAAAATCCCTCACTCAACTAGTCATACTTGTGTCTCACCCATTATAGAATTTCTCCAACAGGAGTTCCCATATGTACATTAACAGTTCATTTTATTTATCACAGTTTTATCAATACAACAAATTACATTGAATTTTGTAATGTTTGTCTCTCATGAAGTCAGTACAAACAGAAGCAGATCTAGGGACTATTGATTTTGATTTGAGTTGCTTGTGTGTGTTGCTGTTGTTGTTGTTGTTTGATCAGTTGAATTACTTTAACAAAGTTCCTGGGTATGTTAGTTGTATGCTTCAATGCATGAAGCTAAAGCAGCATAACAGCACAACATATGAATTGTATCAATACTTTAAGAGTTCCTGGGAATTGAGACATGTGGATTCCTAACCATGGAAAAAACATGAAGTATTGCACTGAGGTTTGGAATAGAAGGTACCAGATTTTAGTATTCTTACCCAACCACTACCATTCCGAGAAGTCAAAACAGTTACATTCACTTAGTTTTAAAAATGCATCGTGAAGGTTCATAAAACTTAACACATGCACAAGCTAAAGCAGAAAATGAATAATGCCAATAACAAGTATCTTAAAGCTACTCCCGGGCTGAGAGTTCATTTATCAGACTCAAGAAATGAGAAACTAAGCAGAGAGGATGAAAGATGGATTAAGTACATTACACCATAATCATAATGTATGAACTTAAGAGATTCTAGCTAGATTATTAGTTAAGTCCAAGTAATACACAACATGTCTGTTTTCCTGAAACCAAAGCGCAAACAGAAAATATAAAACAGTACCAGTTGAATATCTGAGTGAAAAAGGAGTGATGAGCCCTCATAAGATCCATCTTGCATCCTTGAGTGAATGCGACTAATATCAAAAAAATTGTCAGCCTTCATTCCTTCAAAATTTTCAAAGAGCACGTGACATAGCTGAGCAAACTTTTCTGATTTGACAATATCAAGAAACATGTGCTGACAGAACTGTCATTGTGTGACTTTTTGGCTCATCCACTGATCCATTAGGCACTGCTTTTGTTCCATTCTGGATTCCATGAGACACAGACTGTGATGGCAGAGAACCTCGGTTCCCATCTTCACAACATTTTCCAGATTCCTGAAAAAACAAGCAACAAGCTATGAAAGAACAATTAACAGCAAAGGATATAGTAGCTTACTATTGTATATTAAGTTTTCCAGATACTTGCAATACAAATACCTTAGCTTCAACAGCACAACTGGCTTCTGAATGTGATGTCAGTGCCTCTTGAATACATCCTTTCAGACCACCATCACTCTCTAATGATTGAAGCATCTGCTTCAGAGCAGCACCCTTCCAATTTCTAACAAGCAAATCACTGGAATCATTCAGAAGACCATGTGGTTCCATATGAGCGCAAGAACTTTTGTTAAGAGCTGTATCTAGTGGTCCATTAATCGACTGCATAAAATCAAGCAAACCAGTTGTTTTTTTATCAGGTAAACAATTATATTAATGAAAATGACAAAATTGGCCATACAGGTATACCAAAAAGTAAAAACCTACAACACGACATATGGACAAAGAGAATACCAAAAAGCAAACCAGTTGTATATCAAAGAACAAGAAAAGGATAGTGCAGATGGACAAAGAAAAACAGGATGAAGGAAGAAACAAGAAGAAGACCACCAACAAGTACTTAAAGGACGGAATTTCTTAATTGGAAGTGCATCACTTAAAGAGTAACTATGACATCTTCAAGATCGTAGTTTAAGCCTTGAAGCAAGGCATATTGCAGGCAGCGATGATTCAAGGCACTCTAAGCAAAAATCATCCAACAAATAGCATTTTTGAAGAATCGGGATAAGTCCCAGCATGCATTTGGTGGTCAATCTGAAAAGAGAGAAACAACAGGAGCTTTGACAAGGTGCAAAACAGTCAACAGAATGTCAAAATGAAGTGTTCAACTCTATTTTACTTTTGGTGTAAACATAGTTTATTAGCTCAAACTGAAGACATCTTTGATGTTCGAGATTATTTATAGGCAACAAGTATTAGCCTTGAACTTTTCATAGATTGTAATACTTTTGAAGGGGAATTACACTTTTTGGTTGTAGTATACTTGTGGATATAGAGTAATGTTACCAGTTTCAAAAAAAAGAATTGGGATAAGTCACTAGGCTCATGAGCTCTCCTTTTTTTGAGATAAGGGTAACTTTGTATTCACAAAAAATCCATCATCCAAGGGATGATGAATTGGAAACTTAAATCCCACAGGGTGGTGGGCACACCCTCAAAAAGACATACAGAATTACAAGTTTCCTATAAAATCGACCAACTCTATGCTTTCCCCTACCAACTCTTGCTTGCACCAAAAAAATAAAAGACTTAAGCATTTCATTTTTATCGTTTGAAAACTATCATTTTGTCCTTCAAAACACCTAGCATTCCTTTCTTTCCATAGAGTCCACCATATGCAGGCTGGAATAGTCTTCCACCAATCTTCACTTTTCCCTCTGTTGCCAATTCTTGTCCAGCTATTAAGGAGCTCCATGGTTGTCTTTGGCATCACCCAGCTAACCCCTAGTATACACAAAAACATATTCCACAATTTTGAATCTGCTTTACAGTGAACGAACAAATGATTATTTACTTCTGCTTTCTGCTCGCACATAAAGCAACTTGAGCAAAACTGCATCCCCCTTTTTTGTAATGCCTCATGTGTAAGGCAAGCTTTTCTTATGACCAACCAGACAAAACATGCTACTTTTAATGGGCTTCTTATCTTCCACACTAGCTTCCAAGACCATTTTTTAGTCACTGATTGATTAACATTTATCCTCCAGTAGTAGGATTTAACTGTGAACATTCCTTTGCTATTTAACTTCCATATTGGTTTAGCCTTATTAGGAAGCAGTACTAAGCGGTACATATCTAATCGTTAAAGAAAATAAACTAGGTGCATACTTCATAATAGGAAATTAGAAACTTGGGAGTAAGAAAACTTGAAATTGTATATTTGCATCTGAACCAAAAATTGATATGTTTTTCCACCTTGATTAACATGGTTTTTACTTCATAAATCCATTAATCACAATATATTGATTTCTCTATCAAAATCATTGTTGTGTACATATCAAATTTTTTCTTGTGTCAGATATTCTTTCATCTTTCCTAAATTCTGCACATTATGTTCTTTATGAATATTATATGATAAAATTTCAAAATGTAGTATGAGTTATGATGTCTGTCTAATAGAAATTTTTTCGGTACAGACTTTTACTTGAAAGGAATGTCTGTCTAATATAAATTTCTATCAAAATTTACAACATTTCTTTCAAAAAAAAGTTTGTACCATAAAAATCTCTATTAGACAGACATCATAACTCACACTACATTTTGAAATTTTATAATATTCATAAAGAACATCTTTACGTGCCGAAATTGCAGAAAACATGAACAGAAAGTAATCTTTAATATAGAAGGAAAAAAATTAAAACACGAAGGAAGCAAAACTAAAGAATCACAAGAAAAACAAGCCAAAGACGCACATGATACATGCAAAAAAGAATGATCAGGGCATATTTTGAGGGCCAAAAAATACATGTCTCTAGAATCAAGGAGAAATCCCTCCATAACTTGTATTTTAAGTAAAAGTTGTATGCCGGATATTCCTAGTTATAATATGGACTTCCTTTGACTTTCTCGGAAGCAGGATGTAACTGACTGCATGGCCAATTGACCATCCCTTGCAGATCATTTATATCTTTTTAGTACCATCTTGGTATATATTTAATAAACCTTACCTTATATAAAAAAACATCACAAATCCCAAGAGTCAAAGGTGGCATCATCTAAATGAAGTGAAAAGAAACACAAGTTTTTTTAATCAGAGGTGAGTCTAAGAATTACACTTTTTTTTTTATAACCGAGAGATCCGTCTGTGCCCCGCTCTTTGGACCAATCACAGCCTTCTAAACTCGGTGGATAATGGGCCCGCCCCTCTACCCTTCTCCACTTAAATACCAAGTTTCGCTTTGCGTGGTGTGGGGCTTGAACCTGCGACTTAAGCCACAAATCCTCCCCCTTTTGCCACTCGAGCTAGGCCTTAGGGGCCTAAGAATTACACTTTATGGGTTCAAATTTTAAGGTTTTTAGTATTGAACTCATTTATATATAACTAATGGGTTCAAATCTACTATCTGTTTCAATTTCAGTGAATTTTTACACTTAAATTCGGGTTCCACTTTGATAGTATTGGATTCAGATGAACCCGGTAACATAATGTTGCATCCACCCTGGTTATTTTAAACTAAGCAACTGATTAACGTTTCAAGTACACCTCATCCAATTCTAGATGTAAACTATCGTTAACTAGTATAAAACCCAATGAAGAGTTGGGGTCTAACCCATAGGGAGTGGTACGTGTCCAAATTCAATTATGAAGTACAAACGTGGTCTAAGCAGTCTAGGAATAAAAGTTATCGAAGACATACAATCAAATCTAAAAGGGTATAAACGAATGTCAGATGGGGGGTTTGGATTTGCAATTAACAGCTGAAGCAAGAACAAAAACAAGGGAAACAACAATATTAAGAGGAATTTTCGGAATGTGATCGTTTATAAGCTAATTATGCTATATGGGTAATTGAAATCTAACAATAATTTACTGAAACATTGTGGGTAGGCTGGACTTTAAATGCAATAGCTTTCTCTCGAACAACTATTACGGTTCAGGTGATTTCTTTCGAACATCAACAAGCTTAACAAAGATAACCAGCCCACAACCTTAATGCATCCACTCTCTCGAGCTAGATGGGTAGAATTGGGTTTAGGATTCACTCTCTCAAGCTGAATCCATATTGACCCAATACCCACAAATCACTAATCAAAAGCTTTGGTTCCAAAACCTCTCTCTCAAGCAAGCTAAGAACTCAAAATTAGAATTGCATTTGCAACTACAATTCATAGATTAAAACTCAGCTAATGATTAAACCCACATTAACACAATAATTTCATCATCAAACAACAATACCCATAAGATAATTAGACAAATAAACACATGATCACACCCCAAGAATTGGGTTTTAGCTACATATCATAAAAACAGAGAAACGGTTACCAAATGCATTAGCCATGATCTGGGTAAAGATTCTCAAGTCTTTACAATGGTCCAAATTGAGTAAATTTAAAAACCCACTTGCAAATCTTCAAGTTTGAGCCTCAAAAGCTTCAAAGTCTATAATGGAACTCAAAAACTAAAAGAAAACTCTACTGAATGATAGCTTGATACTCAATCTTCATTTCAAATTTCAATTTAAAGTTGCCCAATTTTTAGCCTGAAAAGCCATTGGGTGAGATAAGTCGGACTTCGCCGAACAGGTCGGCAATCCGCTGTCTGGTCTAATCCATCGCCGGTTTGCATTAATCAGTTGTCCTCAGGGTTATGTGACTTTATGCGATCAAGGTAGCCATCGCGGTGTGGATCGATGATTCGCCGAATACCCATTTCTGTCGCCAACTTGGTTTTTCTCCTCAGGACTGGCATGCTGAAACTTTAGGCGGGCTGAAAAGCCACTCGACAGTTCACCGAGTGGTCTTGGCGATCACCAGGATCGCTTTTCCTTCACTTCTTCAGTTTGTTAGTTTCTTTTTGTCCGGTACTGTCCTTGCCTTGCTCCTTAGCCTATAATGCTGCAAATCAACACTTTAACATCAGTTTAGAGCATAATTTAGGCATTTGAGGACACTTATGCTATCAAAACAAAGCCCAAATGATTCGAAATCTCGGACTCATCAACAACTCCAACTTAAACTTTTGCTTGTCCTTAAGTAAAACTCAAGATTAGTCAGTTCAACAAGGATGTCTACAAACAATGCTGCATAAGACTCAACATAAATGCACATAACAAGGTTCAAACTACTCATACAATGATCAATTGTGCACTCAAAGTTTCAAATTGTGACTCACCATCATCAATTATACTCAAGCTCACAATGCTTGCCTCAAATGCAAGTTCAAGCTCAACAAAGGTATTCAAATGCCCTCACAACAAAGATGATTCCACATTCACACCAAATTTCTCATCAAGTAAAGATCCCGGAATCACATACAACTCTCACACTCACAAAGATGAACACATGCATGACTTCACCCATAGGTTTGCCCTTATTTTCCAATCAACATTCGTTTCAACTCACTCAAGATCACAAAGGTCTTTTCAAGGCTTGTAATGGGGTTGAGTGTCAAGGTATGATCATTTAGGCTTTAGTGGCTTCTACCTTCATGAAGTGTGGCCTGAAAATCATTTTCTCCTTCTCTTTCACATTCACACATGATCATAATTCACCCCCTTATTCAACTAGACATGAATCACCGAATACCCCATTTCTTTTGCTATTTTCACAACTTTTTCTCTTTTTCGATCTTTTTCTTTTCTTACTTCTCTTTCTTCCTTTTTTTTTTACATGGAGGGGTTCCATCTTTTTCAATGTAATCAATCAAGAGGGGGAATTTTTCACATTTCTTGACTCCCCTTCTTTTTCACCACAGCCCCAACTTAGGTTTTTGGCCTAAGTTGGCTATTTAAGCAAACCAAAACTTCATGAAGGTTAAAGGTGATGGGTCAAAGAGGTCAAAGTTATTCAAGTTTCTTCCAAGAAAAGGATAGGCTCAAAAGGTGCCAAACAAGATTTACACATCTCACAAGGTTTGCCACAAAGAGGTATAATGTCAAATTGGCTCACTCTTCAAATTTTTTGCCTAAGATCATTTCAATTGTTCGCATCACTCTGTAGCGACCCTTTCGGAAGGATACTACCACTTAAACAAGAAATCTAATTTAATACTTGTGACATTTAAAAGAGATTAACGAAGGGCATATTGATTATAATCTAGTAGAGGGATTAAGTTCATAAATAAAAAAAATAGTTAAGGATGTGCATCCTGCCCATTTAACATTTATTTGACGTCAAATTGATATTGTGCAGAATTTTAACTTATGGCGGAAAAACTCTTCCAAAATAATCTAAGCGAATAACTTACGAGATTTTCATGAATATATTATCCTCACACTTAAAAATTATATAAAAAGAATATTACCAACTTCCGAGTACCAAAATTAGTCGGTTCATGCTTCACACAAACATTCAAAATAAATAGTAAATTTAGTATATTACAAGACCAAGTTTACACACCCCAAAAAGAATAAATCATATAGTCATACTTAGATTACAACCCATGGTGACATGATCAAATTAGCCTTCAAAATTTCATGTACATGTACAACAGATAGATCATGTACAAGTCCCAAGGTTTATAGAAAATGTAGATGCGTATATACAAATGTGATCTTCCTTAAGGCTCTCAAAATCTCCATCTCCAATGGCCAGCTTCATGCCTCCTCTCGATCATTCCCTACGATAGAAACAACTATCGCTAAGCATATAGCTTAGTGCTGTAAAAACTATAGGTTCGGAGCCCTCAGATTCACCAAGCTACCTTTCTCAAGTCATGAGCAGCGCAATTGAAACATAATAAATAAATCAAGTA